>VKOC01000005.1:5068711-5166896 GCA_009364415.1 Spea multiplicata
GGAAGTATATTTCAAAGGAGATGAGATGTTATGACATGAGGTCATAGTCTGAGCAGTCATTTCAGAAAGTTTTATTTTAATGTGGGTCACAGATAAGTGGAACAGTCTCCCAGCACAAGTGGCCGAGGTTAATGCAACAAAGAAATGTAAAAAAGCATGAGATTGGTGTATGGCTACCCTGGAACGAAGAAACGTCCAATGTTTGAGTATTATTTACAGTAGAAATAATAAGAAGGACAGATGAGCCAAATGGTTCTTATCAAAATTTATATTTTAGAACAAAACCGTGATATTTGATGCAGTTAGAACTGTAACCTAGCAAAGATATTTTAATCGGCAGATGGTAGGCTGTTCCATTTATCCACCAAACCACTGTTTTAGACTATGACCTCTTGTTTCTCCACTGATGACCATTTCTGTTGACCACCTTCTCCCTGCACGTTCAGATCTTCACAGTTTGATAACACTTCTACCTCTTTTTACTAATTTACTGCAACATTCTTTCTACACCTTTATCTCTTGTCGCTTCACTTATTACCCAATAATAATTGCGACTGTTTTATGTAAAATGACTTCATCTGTCCTATCAGGAAACACCACCCCCAGGGACCTATAATGTGCCGGATTTTCTCCAAGATGCCCATTTTAATCCCGTACAGAAATCCTATAATTTCAAAGGGCCGGGCAGGAAAGTGAAGTTAAGCACGGCAGGGTCAGGCGAGATGCTGCTACCTGGTTGCTACAACTTCCTTGATCTGGCTTCCTTGACATCCAAGCTCCCGCAGACGTACTCGTTTAAGAATTCATCGAGACAAGTTATCCACCTCGGCATTAAAGATAAGGTAAAGTAAAAAAATCAAATGTGGCTAAATTCACAGGTGTTAAAGATTGACTTAGGAAAATATTACACGTATCATCATTGGAGAATAAGAACTGGCAATATGCTGATGTTAATATTGTTTTTAATTTGGAGTTTCTTAAAGATTTTATTAACAGGCAGAATATTAAAAAAGAGTTGAAATGTTTAGAAAGCAAAAATCCAGTTAGGGTGAAATCAGGTGCAAGGTGATATTAAGATAGGAACAGAAAAAAATGATCATTTTTAAACATATCTTGAAAATAAAATGTTACCGCTACACATAGATATTTACTAGGTTTTGGGGAAAAAACAGCAGGTTAATGGCTATAGGCACATGCATTTATTTACCATAATGTTAGTTATGTTAACCTGTTTTAGGGCTGCTTCTTGGATTTGTGGGACCAAAGCAACACGTGCCCCCGCGTGTCATTTTCTGTGCAGGGATAACATATCTCCTTGCATGTGGTATACTTCAAGTCAGCATGTGCATTAAAGTATATATCATGGCTGGAGTATCCATGGCGACCTTCACCTTCCTGCATGGGGGGATGGGGACTGTGTAGAGCAGGGCGCACAACTCCAGTCATTGAGGTCCACAGACCACACTTTTTTGACATTTAGAACAGGCTTCTCATTTAAAATATATTCATTTTCTTGTTTTTGCAAAATGCTTCCTGGCCCGTTTGCAGCCCTTGAGGACAGGGGTTGTCCAGCCTTGGTGTAGAGTGTTTATCATATCAAAACCTGGAGCTCTCCCTTGTCCCTCGTACCATGTAAGGAAATTGAAGAAGAGAGATCTGTAACATCAGGGAAACAAAAGACCCCTTATAGTTACCACCCCTGCAGTGCTTTTCAGCCCTGCTTTAACCTTCTTCAGCCATTCCTACCCCTATCTGTCTTCACCACACACACACCTATATATACCCAACTGATTACCTGATCGTTATTGTTTCAATAGGATCTATCTTTTACACACCTACAAGCTCTCCTCCGTTTGTATTTCACGCTCGCTGTAGGCACAGGGGCTACTCATTTTTTTAAATTATTCTTATTTGTGTGATTTCTCCCGCGGTGTACGAAGCAGGTAAAGCTTGGCTCTGTAACCTGGAGGTTCTTTCCTGTTGATGAAGATGGACAGTTGGCTTGTATCTATTGCGTCCGCCAGTCCCTTTGACAGGTGCAAGAGGGTTATGTAACAGTCATGTTACCACTCAGCTAGTTTGCACTAAATGATATCAATTAGGTAATGAAATGAAATAAGAGTAACCTAGAGCCCCGATTATTTATAGAAAGCCACACACACTGTATGAAAACAAATGCATTGCCCATATCCTATATCCCTTGTCATTATTGAACTGTAGAACCCTTTGGGATGAATATATCGAAATGCTGATATTTATATGAAATATATATATAATATATACCCCCTTAATGACAAAACCCGTACATGTACGGGGTCAAAATGCATTGTTTTCAATGGGTTTAGGGACCGCCCATTGTCCTTAAGGGGATACAGTATAGATAAGCAGAAAAACATTTTACTTTTTTATGCTTGTATTAACAAGCATCCATCAGACACTGACGTGTCAATCATTAGTGAATCATCTGTGAATTATGCATCTGAACCCTTTGATTGCCCGAGAGGTCACCAACGTACTCTGATACTCATAGTTTTGTGAACCAATACACGAGATGTGAGGAATCCTTTTGTAAAATGTCCATAAGTCAGTAGGGTGTACTTGGCACGTGTCTATGGTACAATGGTTTTAGGCATGCTATGAGGGGCAAACAAATACGGCTTAACAGTTACCCTGTTGATTTTTGCCCACACACTGCCTGTTTTTACTGATCAGTACCTACTTGCTGATCATTTTCATTTTTATGCCCCCCCCTAGTTCATTTTACTGTTTTTTTATTAAACATGTGGATATTTTTCCTAACATAGTTTTCCAACAAGAAAACAAAGATCAGCCATTTTGGATTGTGACGGTGCAGCCAAACGTACCAGATGTAAGATTGAATATCGAGAAATAAACTTTACTACATAAAGATAAATCTGTAGTTCCTGACAGTTTGTTTTGCTTGCCACTGACATCATAACACCATTTGCTGTGTTCCTATATGTTAGAATAATGCTGTGAGGTCCCTATAGTTGTTAAAGATCCAATTAAAACAGTGAATCTTAATTAAGGGAATTTTGGAGCAATGATGTGAAAACACAGTTTGCTTAAGGTTCCAAAGACACTTAATTCCGAATGCAAGAATTAATTAGTTAAAAGTGACTTGGAGTAACCCATGATTGGCTCTCCGCCTGGCATGGAGCAACATTCCCCATGATGTCCAATTAGAACTCTAAAAGATTGTACCCACAGCTGACCGAAATTCATGGAGTTCCACATCTGACAAAAGCTACCCACTTGGCTACCCTGGGTGTAGTCATTTTTAATTTGGATGTGTCCCTTAAAATTGGCCTTGCATGTTTGTTTAGACATTCCGAAGCATTGTGTCTTTATTTCTAATGCATGTTTGAGTCAATTTAGCATGAACTCTGCTTTGAAATGCCCGGCCTGGCCTACTGGATTACCAAGAGATTTCCAGGTAGGCTGCATCCCCTCGGGTCGGCCTTGATGCCGGCAATCTTATTATATGATGTCAAGGAAGCAGCCGTTGCATTGGTGGTATCGGCCACATGTATGATTACTCCCACGGCACATATGCCGGTCAGCACCGCACCAAACAGACTCACACGGCCCCTCTAACACCTACAGTTATACATACACATAGCCACTCTAACACCATGCACTTACACATACATACATAAACACCTTTACTCTCTCTGATAATCCATGCAACTCACACGTGTCCCCCTCCCCCAGCCTCTTACAATGCGCTTTTCAAATATATTTTAAAATGCAGGGTTTTGTTGCTATGCTAAACCAAAAAATATCGGGGCCAGAACCCCGGGCTGGTCCTGCATGAGATTGGAGTGTGAAATGTGTAATCAAAAGGAATTTCTGAGATTGAATGTAAATTGAAAGTACAATGCGTACAACGGCAACATGGTGATAAATATATATTTCAACTTGCAGGAAATCGATACAGATCCATGTCAGTATAATGTTGTTGCTCGACCTCAAGAGCCTCTCCCATGCAAGTAAGTAGACCTGTGGCTTAGCATTTAAGAATGGAGGGAAATCCTAAATGAAGCACAAGTCTTTCCTGTGGCTTTTCTCTTTTCTTCTGTGCTTCTCTCTTTCAGCCTTCCTTTCCATCTTTTTCATCTCATTCTCTCATTATCTTTTCCTTTATTTCTCTTCCCAGTCTCTTCAATCTCTCCTCCATATTTTCCCTAATTCTTTCGCTTTGACTTCTGGCTCACTCAAACAACTTTGAATGCATACTTCCCCTGGAAGATCGCTCTTGTCGTCCAACATGAAGAAAGCATATTTGTTGTTTATAATAGTGCATCTTTAGGTCCGTGGTAATATAATAAAATAATAATAATAATAATACAATCACTAACACAATACAAACAATAATAACTTGTTTCATTGAATTAATAAATGTGAAAGGTTTAATCTGTTTTAGTACAGCAATTATAAATTGTGTAATGCTTTCAATCTGGTGGTGCAATTATTTTTTAATAACTATGTTGACATTTTTTCACCCCAGGCATTCTATGTTTCGTTCTGGAGTTAGGAGATTTCCAACAATCTATTTTGCACCAGTAAGTAATCTTTTATGAAATAGCACCCTGTCTTTTCTGTATGCCTCCTCAATGTCCTATTAATTGACTTTTTTGGCACGCAGCAATAAGATAGAAAGCTAGTTCCATGTTTTCACTTAGAAAGAGCTGCTGGAGAATGAAAGCCATCGGCTTGGTTTTTCTCTGGATGTGTACCATTCACACTTGAATGGCCAAAGGGCATTTCTTTCAATCACAATAAGGTCTTAAAGCTGCTGTTCCACTTGATTCTTTCATTTTCCATTCCATTGGCAACAATGTTTAAGCAGTTACATATCCTGCCTACCTAGGGTGGCAGGTCCGGGGGGGGGCACAGATTAGCCTCTCGGACTCAATGGGCCGCTTACAGGGGAGATCTCTGATTTCCCCAAGCAGCTGGTTTACACTATGGAGGCTGTGCCAAGCCAGCAAGGCCTCAACAGAAGGCATTAAAGACATGAAGCACCAGGATATGACAACATATTTAAGTATATATGTCTTGAAGTTCCTAATGGCAGGCATGGTTACACTGGGTGTGATGTAAGGGAGTTTTTCTTTACTGAGAGGGTGGTAGGTAAGTGGAACAGCCTCCAAGCAGAAGTTTAAACATGCATGGGATAGGCCTATGACTATCCTGAATCTAAGATGAGACCAGGGCTGAATATAGTTTAAATCTTAAATCAGGAAAAACAGACTAGCTTGGCCGAATGGTTTTTACGCTGGTTCTCATCACGTGGTGACTACTTGTCATACATGTAAACTTGATATCCTCTTGAAAAGATGCAAAACTTCACATCTTCCATTGTCATCATCCAAAATAGTTTTGAAGCACATGTGTTTTCACTAAATTGAAACTTCTTGAAGCTCTCCAGGTAGTTTGCTGAATATTTGGAGAATTATACACTTTAAACCCCGGTGACATGCAAGATCTGTTGACATGGAATGACTTTGTACAAAGGGAGAGCTACGTATTGTCCATTCTTGTATATAGTCCTGCCATAGATACTTTACATATTCTGCTCATTAATGCATTTTACAAATGACGTGAATAATACATTGAAATGGAAGATTAGCTTTCCAGACACAGTTCGGATTACTCCCTCTGGAAAGTCTGCCTTGTAGATATGGTGCCGTTGTCTGTCGCTTGTATTACTATCTACAGTCTGATACACGCACTCGGTTTGGCAACAATGAAATACACTACACGGCACTGCTTTATCACAGATTTTTATTTTGGATTTTTATCTGTATTATATTCAAACTCTACAGATCATGTTTTCATGTCCTTTGACTGTTCCATAGGAAACCCTAAGCATTCAGATTTAACCCTGCTGGACTCATGTTTCGATAAAATTGTCACTATTGTTGCTGGGAAATAGCCAAATTGAATTATTTGAATGAATTGTCTTTATTTTAAGTGTAGTTTGAATTCAGAATTCCTTCTCTGACTCTATGCGATAAATAAAATACGTAATCTTATGGCTTCTCAATATATAAAATGCTGTAGAGTAAGAATGTAATAGACAACTAGTGTATTTTTATCATTTAACAAAATGAAAAGTGAGTGAAGAGAAGAAAAAACTAAATCAAATCAATATTTTGTGATCACCCTTTGCCTTCAAAACACCATTTTTCTAGGTACACTCGCACAAAGTACGAGCTTTTATAAGCATATAATTAGGTGTATGATTAAACAATTATACCTAACAGGTGCTAATCATCAATTTAATATGTAGGTTGAAACAAAATCATTAACTGAAACAGAAACAGTTGTATGAAGAACAGCCAAACTCGTAGCAATGAGTTTAACCACTTCAGTCCCCTATGGAGATATGTCCTAAACGGCATTCAGTAAAGCCCTTTAGAACTTACAGAAACGCAGATAACGTTATATAAATATATTCGGGGCCAATACAAACCATTGTGTGGAAATCTTTTCATAAACAGGACTATGCATAGGACACGTGGTCATGCATTTAGACTGGAAGAAAGGAGATTTAGACTAAGGCAGAGGAAAGGGTTTTTTACAGTAAGGACAATAAGGATGTGGAATTAATCTGCCGCGTGCACGTAGTAGTTTTATCGAGTGTACAACTTTAAACTCAACTGTATGGATACCTGGAAAAAACATAATATTCTAGGATTAATCTTTTAATTATGGGATACAGCTTATTATCAGAAAATCGTTTATCAATTTTTGGGTCAAGAAGGAATTTTTTTCGCCTGTTTAGTTGCAAAATGGAAAGAGGCGAGGCGAATCCGGTGCTTTTGCCTTCTTGGATCAAACAGACAACAAATTAACAGATAAGGAAAGGCTGATTAACTTGAAGGACGCATGTCTTTTTTCAGCCTATATAACTATGTAACTATGCAGGGAAGAGAGAAATAACGTTTCTCCTTCTTCTCACAAATGGGAAAAAGTAAATAAAACGTTTTCTTTTCATTTTTTTTAAATCACTAAAAATAATAATATTTTTTTTTTAAAAAAGTGATGTCATTGTGACATCAATGGCTTAAAACATATTTGAGAGGTCCCAAGAGTGATCTCTGGCCATACAGCACCGATAAAAAATAATTTAAAAAACCTACATCCCGTTGACCTAGCTGTATATGTAAATAGCCTCTGAAGTCCTATTCCCGTGACCGAAAGCATTCTTACTTTACTGCATTTCACACCTGCCTAAAACCATTTGCATAGTACTGTGTGTGTATATATATATGTATATATATAGTATAAATTATATATATACTATAAATTCTCATGTAAGGAACTAACAATGTTGATTAAACCTAACAAATTCACATTTTTGTACACATTATGTATCAGAAAGAAAATTGTGTCCTAAAAAATATTGTTCAAAGTGCGCCCTTCTATTAATAAATGCAAAAATATTGAAATCAAACCAACAGAACAAATTCTGCCTGCTCTTGCCCATTATTATGTTATTAGGACATTAGGCTTTAGATGCTTAATCCTAGCAGAGACGTGGCCTGTTCCGCACTAAATCAATTATTGTTATAACTGAAATGCCAAAATAATTGTTTTCAGTACATATTAAATCCCAACATCTGTTGCTTCCTGGTTTCATGTTCCGTACACAACCATGTTCTTTCTTAGTGGAGCCTTAAAATATTGTAGAACATTATTATTACTATATTTTGTGATTTTAACAATACTTTACCTAAAAAAAAGCCACTAAACAAAACATTGTATACAATAACTAGCCATTATGTGTAATGACTGAAGTCTACCAGGAAACCCAGGAAATACAAGAAACATAGCTGTTATATCTCAAACATCTCAAGGCAGAATAAACACATTATTCAATCCATATAATAAGTACATATTCCAAACACTCTTGGAAGGGTATGTGAGAGTGAACAGGAGTTACACCGCTCTCTCCAACTCTTAACCACCAGGGAATACCGATGTAGGTATCGAGATGTAGGTTGGATTCCTAAAAGAAGTTCATAAGGGTTGTCATTGACCTGCAGGTCCACCGACCCACCAAAAACATTATGAGGCCCTTCAACCAGCCTAGATAATTTATAGGTTCTAATAATACATTATCCCCCAGAAACCTAAGCTTCTGAAAAGTATGGGCAATAGTTATCAGTTAAACAAGGAGTCTAACTACAAGGGTGTTTCATCATTTCATTGGGCTGCCACCATTCAGTATCGGCTGAAATATGTCTCATTGTAGCCAAATCTGATTATTGGGCTAAAGTCCTTTTGTGGTTTGGTAACACTAACCTTGGCATGACCCCTTGAAACAAGTTTCTGATGGCAAATAACCAAACTTTAAACTGACCCCAAACACAAAACCAGACTAAACGGGATTACATTGTCTGGATGTCTGAGTATTTGTTGGATTCTGATTTGTTCTTTCCTGAATGTTGCCCAGCAACAAAACAGAGCTGGTGTTGTGTCTAGCACAGTGTATATTCCAGGCTGGTGCCGCTAACGTTCTTGACATAGGGTAGATGGAAATCAATCTTGCAGAAATGAGTACTGGTTGTGTAAACAAGAAAGGTATTCGAGTCTGTACCACCGCAACTGAACGTTAGTATGTGTACGCCAAACTGATCGCGGCTTAGCTCTATTTAAGCAAACAAGGCTTGGAGTACTAGGTTTTAAGAGGTGGTAGAATGACAATTATGTTGGCCAAGCACCAAGTGTAAATTCACAAATTTTTTAGATTATTATATGCTCATGCAGTACGCTATCCGGCATATCAAGCCAGTGG
Source organism: Spea multiplicata (assembly GCA_009364415.1). Lineage (NCBI taxonomy): Eukaryota > Metazoa > Chordata > Amphibia > Anura > Pelobatidae > Spea > Spea multiplicata. The sequence continues at coordinate 5,077,542 of VKOC01000005.1, forward strand.
AGTGTGTAAGAAAAGGGAGCAGCTCAATAGCCAGATGTGGCAATGGACATTCTCTGAACTCTTATTGCTTCACCGGTACATGACCCCTACCATAGATCTTATCCTGACTATGAACCATGGGACTTCATGCATTAATTTCCCACTAATCTCGCCTAAGTCTGAAGGAACAAGGCCAACATATCGCAAATGTATTTCTGCCTCATGTTACACTTGCCATGTACCTTCCATTGAAAGTTTTCCTTTGCCTAGTGAATGTAGTCGTGTATAAAAGGATAAAGAAAACCATATTTTATTTATGTTTATAGAAAGAAGGTCCAGGCCCTGGAGAATATAATTTAAAAGCCGATGTCTCTCGTGGTATTTCATCATGTTTCAAGTCAAACGTACCCAGACTGCAATCATCTTATTCTGTAAGTTCTGATAACAATATGTCAACTAATGGCTTTCATTGGATAAAATATTGTGAATATGAATCAAATACGTAAATTACAAGCAGATAATCATCCCGCTTAATTCATGGAACTATTAACTTTTCATAAAACCAAATGCTGAGCCTTCTAAAGTGGAGAATTATGTAGAGAAAGATATTAACTAATAGAAGCTTACATGTAGATGTTGTCGTACTAAATGTGGCCAGACTTTAAAAGCAGCGTATTGTCATACATCCCAAAAAACATGTGCCATTCATACACAGTACACACGTCTGCATGTGCATACAAAAGTACAGTTAAGTTACTATGTTACTTATTGATACTCTTGATGGTAAAAGGCTTTAAGCAAGTAAAGAAGACCTAATAAAATGGGTGCAGCACAAGGTCATATCATTTCCAGGTGATAAGATGATGGTAGGATGCTCCTCTAAGGAATAATTAATGTGAATCATTTGTAAAGTAACCAAAGCTACACGGTATGTAGCAAAGTCACTTTTTGTACTGGTTTATTTGGTGATAAATGAGACAAGTGTTTATGTCAAGTTACGTTATAGCTGTGTCCATACCCCACACTGTACTATACTGGTTCCTAGCCTTAGTTTACCAGTTCCACCGGAGAATGAACCTTATCCAGAAGCCATAGTGGTTGCTAGCCCTACCCCAAGGTTTGACCATCAGAATGGACAATAAGGATAATTGCCTCACACTATGTCCTGCTGTGATGTCTGGGCCATGACATGAGATGCCAGGAATTGTCAAAATCTATTTTAGATGATAGGACTCAACACTAGTTATTAAAACTACGAAACAAGGGGAAATGCTGTAGTGTAGGGTATGTTTTAGTACACGAAGTGCCTCAATATCCTGGGGCTTATAACATCATTGGAACCTCTGATCGAAAAGGAAACTCATATGAAGAGCACAGAAAGGATCTGATCATTATGTATATGTGTCCTGAGGATACCTTGTGGCTATATGTGACAATGCCAAATAAAACAAACAAAAGAAAAGAGTAGTAGTAGTACTGACCTATAAACTAAAAAATCAGCCTGGGCAGCTAATGCCCCTGAGCCCTCTTTGCTTGTCCTTCTTATGCTTTACATTACAGGCCCATTATGGCGCTTAGTAACGTATAATGCATAATATATTATTGTATATAATTTTTCGAGCAAGCAAGCAATATTCAACCATACTAAGGCCCTGTGAAACTATTTGTGAGGTCATATATTTCATTTGGTTGTCTAGAGACACAGGAAGTATGTCATTTACAGCTGCTTTAATGGCTTATCACCAGCTTATACCGCAGAGGCTTTCAGCTGCCCTGCAGTCTCCGGTTCCAACAAACGCAGAACAGCACAAAGGTCATTCTGTGTAAACCGGGGCATTGGAATGATGTTGGCCAAGCACCAAGTGTAAATTCACCAGTCTTTTAGATAATATCTGAGTGACAATCACATTGCTGCTAAAGAGGACCCCTGGGGACACTTGGAAGCTGATCTGGTATTTTACTTGATGTATAAGATTTCCTTTAGCAACGTGCAACTGTGTATTTTAATTCTTCTAAGTGTCTTAAGTTAGAGGGTTGTTTTTGCTTCACCTATAAAATATCAAAAGGGAGGGTTTAAAATATTTGAATTTCAATCTTAAAAGAATGCGAAATGATATGTTTTACTGTTCTAGAGAGCTAGTGCCTTCTTGGGACCAAAGTCCCTCTGTTTCCTATCCTGTCCATCTTTTTAGGATCTGATGATATTTGGTATGTTTAAGACCCCTAGTCATAAAGCTCACTTTAATGTGGCACTAAAAGTCATTCTCTAGTACAAATAAAAAAAGACGGTAACAGGATAACAACTATCAGTCACTTTTTCAATGGATGCTCTTCATGGCAGATAGTGGAGGAAAAAATCAGTCAATTGAGAATTCACAGTCGTACAATGCCAGAGATAAAACAATCACAAGTAAAAGTAATCCTCCTGTGGACCGCAATGGGAAACTGTGAGGATTTCTCTTCAGCCTGATGTTTCCAAAATGACGTGCTGGATCTACTGGATCACATTATTATTATTTTTTACCATTATCTGATCCCAGCTACCCCACAGGACTGACCTTGCTGCACCGTATCTCACCTGCTCCTCACAACCTACGGTCTTCTCTGTGCTAAAGCACCAGGAGGTGACAACATTGTGGCGGTCCACTTACATATTGGAAGAGGGAAAGCTAGTGACCGGAAACAAGGGAGATCAATGATCTCATAGTGTGTACATATCATTGTAACTATTTACACAGCTCCTTATGATATGAGATATAGTAACGCTACAAAACATCTGAGAAATAAGGTAAATAGGGCCCTTTATGCAGATTTACAGTCTACAGGTAATATTTACCCTTTGAAATGCTTCCAGAAGCACGATTAGTTCCTCTCGGTGCAGTACAAATAAAAAAATATATTTATACAACAAAAATATAACAATGCAAAGAAATGCTATGACTATGCATACTGACAACACAGGCTAAGCGAATCCAAGGTTCCTGTCCCCTGCTCTGTGTTCTGTCATGTTACAGAGATGTATGTAAGTAAGAGGCGTGAGGCTAATTACCGTATGTTAGTAATTGCTTCCAGGATGAACATGGAATTCCCCAGGTACTCATATAGTGTTTCTTCCTCCTTTAATAGCAGCGTTCACATGATACACTTGATTTCCCAAAACCCAAAGAGCCATCATTTACCAAAAAAGTGAAGCAATAAATACACCAGGAACTGACAAATGAACCCAAACATTGCAAAATATCATGAAGGGTGGCTTTTAATACAGGTGTGTTAAATTATATGATTGGTAGAAAAGAGGAACAGCCTCCTAGCAGATGTGGTAGATGTTGAGACAGTAAGATAATTCAATCATGCATTGGATCGGCATAACTTGGATGTCAGAAGAGAATAAGGAATGATTTTTTACAGCAGAAAAAGCAAGCAGACTAAATGGGCTGAATGGGTCTGCCACCAAACTGTATGTTACTACATAGATATATGTAGCAATCAACCTGTATGGAAACCCTTATTTGTTAAAATGTGATTCATGTAACTAGAGGTAAAATAAAAATGTTCAAATATTTTGAAATAACATTGAAAGGTTACTGGTCGCACCATTGTTAGGTATGCGAAAAATCAGAACTCATTTATTGGATTTTCTCATCACTGCGGCATGGGTTAGTGGAAATTTCCAGGTAAAAACTGAGGTTTACAGACCTATTAAAACAAATAGAATATTAAATAACAAATCATGATTTATTTTTTTAAAGAAATGAAAGCATTTTTAACTGTCATTACAGAGAACGGCAAAAACAGACTATTTATATTTTACCTCTAATCGTCTTCACCGCTGTCAGTGAAGGATCTTGATTTCTCTAAGGAAGCTCATTTCCAGAAGGCTGCTTCACCACCTCCAGCATTACTTGTTATTACATAGTAGGACATTTAGGGAGAAAAGGAGACAGAGCCAAATATAGTGTTCTATGGTGACTCACTACCCTGTCTGTTAATCATTAGCATCTTAACTCGTCGAGCACCAGGGCACTGAACCAGCGGACCGCTATCTGAATCAGAAACAGATCTCAAGAACAGAGAAACATCCCCAAAAAAAAAATTACTTGTCAAGAATCGTTTAGGTGAAACTGATGAAAGAGGAACAATCAACAGGACCGCTCCTTTGGTTGCTATGGGAATTTCACTTCTTTTCCCACCTTGTGCTGGATTCACTCTTTTTCCCAGTCTACATATGTCTTAATTCGCTATGCATTACACAGGGCTATACCTTGTAAATTGCAAGAATCCCCTATATAATGCATAATTCAATCTGTGAGGTGACCTACAAGATGTTGAAGGTGCAGAGACCCCATCTGGTGCATCTCTCCCGTACTGCTTCTCTGCTCTGTGGGATGGAGGGTGTAATGCAAAATAAATAAAAACTTGCCCCCCCCCCTATTAATGCTACACTCCTCAGGTAGGGGGATGAAGTCCACTCCATGCGTTCCCTCAGCACTCAAAGGGTACAAACTGTAAAGGGAAATGGACACCACTAACTTTTTCAAGCCCCTGTAGTGTTGATCTTTAAGGCCATTGATCCTCGTTTTCAGCCCAAGGAAAGGAGCCATCCAAAAAAATATTAAAGGTAATCCATGCGATGTATTGAAAAAATGGCCCCAGTGTGTGGAAGATGCATTTGCATGACACGGTCTTTTGACCTCAATGGGCCCAATACACTAGAATGGTATCAATTGAGTTTCTAAAGTGAGTTGACTGCTATGAATTTTATGCCTACTTGTAAGCATTCACAGGTTAGTGAATAGACCCCTATTGGTCAGTGCAACTCTCTTGCCATCTCCCTCTGAATAACCTTTTATTGTGTGTTCCTATCTGGTTTTCTAGCCTCTCATATTTTTTTCTATGCATTTCTTTCCGTTTGTTTATCTGTGTGTTTTTGCTTCTTTTCTTATTTCTCTGGACCGATTTGTGCGCCTCTCTTTTTTTAGAAAGCTTCTCGCTATAAAACCAGAAGCCAGTGTTTCTGGCCGGTTTATATCTGTGCGCAGCCACTCCAGTTGGAGTTCCAGCAGCTGATATGGATTCATCAGCTGCGAGTTCTGGGTTTTTCCCATTAAATCATTGAAGAGCGATATGCCTCGTAGCTAAATTATGCATGAGTTTAGCCAAGTGGGGGCTGTGTTTTCAAACAAAGTAACTAAAACCAGGATAAAACGTATACACAATGAAATAGTGTTCTAGATTCTAAGTATTGTCAAGTGATTGTGAATTGAAAGTGGACTAATGCAGCTGAGCCTGAAGGGGAGTATTCAGGAAAACAGGCAAACAATTTGACCCATGAGTGTAAGTAATGAGAGCTGCTTTTAGTCATTTCATCTACTTTAGTGGAATCACATGCTCGGCAAATAATTGTGATTTCTACTTGAGGAATCCTTGTAGTGGCTTAAATCTTTTTACTGAATTCGCTAACCATTTTATTTTCTATTTTAGAAGACTCCGGGTCCTGGAACATATGATCCAATGTGACAGCCTCTGAAACCACCACCCACAGTTGCCAAAATGGGAAGTTTAAACAACTGCTTTTTCTGTAATTCATTTGACTTTTAAATTGTGAATCACAGAAAGTAACTACGACTCCGCTTTCTTTTGTTAAACTGTCCCCCCCCCCCAAAACACTGCAGAATTCCGAATGCACCAGTCAAGAGTAGGCTGACAGTTATTTGACTAGAAGGCAAACATATTTTTTTTGTCCCAGCAAGATTCCACTTAGTGTGTTTGTGAGAGATTATGTTTTATTGCATGAAATAACCTAAAGCCATGAATGTAGCAGCTTTTGTATGGGCAGAGTGAGAAGCAGGTTCATAACAATCAATTCTCACCTAAAGTATTCCAGAATATTTCCCCTTTCAGATGGTCAATGGGTTGCATGTAATTGACAGGAGTTCATAAATATCATGTGAATATGATGACAGGCCTCCCAATGTTGGCGGCAGCCAAAGCAGGATGCAGGGTGGGCTTGAGGCTGAGCATTGACTGTCCATCTACCTCATGTCACCTTGTAAGGTGGCAGCATGGGAGCTGTCATTGAATTCCGGGCTGCAAAGCACCTCAATCATTTGAACAGCTCAATGGGACAGCGTGGGGACATCCTCTGATCTCCCAACTGGCTCATGATCACTACTGCCTGCCGATCGGGAAAGCAGGATGGATAGTCGACACAGTGCCCAAAGAACAGGACTGTCTTACGGAACACAGAATTGATGTTTGGCGTGTACTGATCTGTATGGACCCAACGGGCCCTAACTCACCCCACTTGTGAAGGTGTTCTTTTCTTGTCTATTTGATATTGTCACCCCAGTTGTTACCAGAAAATTAACTTACAAGTGCAGTAATATGCAAGCTGTGACTGTCCATCAAAAGTTCACCACTGAACTTAATCAGGCTGCAGAGAACGGTATTGATGATGATATTATTATCTTTTATTTATATAGCGCCGAAACAGTTTACGCAGCGCTTAATACAATACATAAATTCAAGGGATATGACAAGACAAGAATCGACAGACTAACAAACCGATACATTTGGTGGAGAGAGCCCTGCTCACAAGCTTACAATCCAGCAGGAAATCGGGTGACAAACATAAGGCACAGAGAAAGGGTGAGAGGTAGTGTGGTGGTTGTATCGATGAAAAGGAAGTTCTAGCAGCTAAGATGCTGGGGCTTCTCTGATGAAGTGGGTTTTTAGATGTTTCTTGAATGTCGGGAGGGAGGGTGAAAGCTGAAGGTTCCTTGGGAGTAGGTTCCAGAGATATGGGGCAGCTCGAGTGAAATCTTGTAGATGGGAAAAGGAAGAGGTGATGAGTGAGGAGGAGAGCCTTAGCCCATGGGAGGAACGTAGGGATCGAGTAGGAGAGTATTTGCTAATGAGGTCAGAAATGTATGGAGGAGCAGTGTTATGGATGGCCTGATATGTCAGTACCAGGATCTTAAATTGAATTCTAAAGGTAATCGGGAGCCAGTGGAGGGTTTCACAGAGAGGGGAAGCAGAAGAGGAGCGACGTGCAAGGAAGATGAGCCTAGCAGTGGCATTTAGGATAGACTGTAGAGGAGAGAGTCGAGACAGTGGAGTGCCAACCAGAAGACGGGAAATGATAAGTGAATGAACCAGAATGTTTCAGGCTTGGCTCATTTAATTTGTGGAGGAATTATCCAGATTTAAAACAAAATGTTAGTACTCAATGGAAATTGTCAAATAACACAATTCTTATAGAAACAGGGATTTCTGTAAATTGATTAAACTAAAGTTTTCACAAAAAAAACACCGTAGTATACCAATTATACAAATTTTTATGCTAATATGAATGTATCTCTAATATATCGCATTCATCCTGCCAAAAATTGCCAAGGTTGCATTAAAATATCCTCCATATGTTTTAAAATGAAAGGAAAAATATATAACAAGTATAGAATAACGTTCTAGCTTTACCAAGTCAATGAGAAATGCCTAATGATGGAAAAATTAGAGAGTCATTGGTTTGTAACACCTAGGAGTCCTGTTTAGAAGATATATGCTATTTATTTATCTTTAGGGGACCTTCTTGGCATATGGGGTCTGAATCCTGCGATCTATGGGTGTGCGATACATTACTAAGGCTTGGGATAACAAATGAAGGGTCTTAAGTTTTATTGTAGGGGCTACTGGAAGATGGTGAATGAACCTACCCATAATTTACTACAAAGTAAAGGGGAGTCCAAAGAAACATCCAGCTTTTTCTCCATTAACACTTGTTTGATATATACATGAGCTCTCTATGGCCTAATAAACCACATATGTATTAAAAATATAATATAAAATGTTGTATTTATTACTTTTACCTACTATGTGTTTTTAAGATCAGAGAGAAACAGGTATTTTGCTGAGTGATGAAAACCCATTAACCTTTTCCGTGGGGAACTAGATATTGTTTTTAAATAATATATGAGCATGAAGAATTCATCGAAGATAAAATTGTCATGTGTATGTTTATTTCTGTTCCACCAGCTAATTAGCTGTCAACGTGAGAACAATGCTGGTTTGTGTTTTTGAGTATGCTACTTATTTCAAATCTAGATAGCAATAAACACTTGTTCTAAATCATGGACAAACTTTATAATGATTTGGCTCTTTTTAGTTACCTTCCAGAAGAGCGCTTTATTTTTTGGGTTTAATCAACAATTTATCTGCAAATTCCCAGAAGTGGGCATGTAAGAGGAACAAAAAACCTTATATTGTGGTAAGCTCTGTTCTAGACCTCTCATAAAAGTCATTAAGCAAAAGCGAGGAAATACCGGTAGTTCAGCCGTTCCCTCTTTTTTCGTCTTATTTCAAACTATAAGCCGAAGGTCCATGGACATCTTAACCCTCATCCTATCATTTTCTACATTTATTGCTTAGCAGTAATAGAGCTACAAACCTGTAAATTGACCACATGCTCAAGAACTGGAAGTCTGGAGAACACTGGTAAATAATGTAATGTTCTTAACACGAGACAGATAACATGATTGCACTTAAATGTTACAAATAATCTCCTTAATGGAAACTTATAAATGGTGCTATTTTAACTCTTTATTCTGTGGCAACTATTTTTTTTACCGGCCCTATTGATTAAACATTATGCTATACTGATATAATCCACCATTTGAAGTTTAACGGGATCAGGATATACAAAGAATCAGTTACACCCCGTTATTGTTTCTCACTGTTAATGATGTAGAAAAAAAAATCAGTGTCTGATTAAGGCTGCCTTGAAAGCTGGGTAGTTTTTAGATCTATGATTAACCCCTACTACCCCAGTGTTGCTTGGGACACAAAACCGGGCCCCTTGATAAAGTCTGATTTAATCTCTTTCACACCGTTGTACATATTATTTAAACTGAAAATGGCTGCATACAGAAATTTACTAGGCCAGTATCAACCACTCTCTCACAGTATATTGTGCTAATCCCCATGTCAAAAACGCTCACCCCTCCGGCCCCAGTTTATCCCATGTTTAAAAAAAGGAAGACAGCATTTCCCACATGGCTCCTTGTTTTAAAAAAAAGCCCCTTCCTACCCTCGGGGGAAGCAGGAGTCAGGGCCCCATATCCAGCTGTATAGGATATACCCCCTGTGATGTCTTTATGTCAGCTACAGGTATGCACAGAACGCAACACAAGATTGGAACCATTGATAAACACAGGTTGCGGAACACGAACAACAACTTTGAAACCACGATGGAGTTGTGTTTTTAGACAGGTGTACGTTTCTCACCAATGCAACAAGATCATTACAGACGCATCTTCAGGTTGCAGGAATCTAATGGGGAGAACACTGATAATGTTTGGATTCAGTTGGGTTTGGTGTGAGGTTGTAGTTGCCGATCTGTCGGTTTGATACATTGTTCCAGTGTTTTATATTAAAGTAGCTCAATATCAGTAGGATATGTCTGAGGCTGCACTCAGTTTTACCGTATCAAGTGGCCATTTTAGCAAAACACAGACCATTAGACTATTTCAGTGTAACCCAATGCCTTGTACAATTTTGTGCCTTTTATGGCATAACAATAAACCATAAGATACACAAAACATAGCTGCATATACACAACACTACACTAGTACAATCCAAGGTCAGTTTTCAGCTTCTCTGTCTGGTCACCCGCTTGCTCTCCCTGAAAAGGCTTTGTCCTCATTCTCCCTGGTATCTCACATTTTGGACACTTTTTTTTTAAAGAAACTTGAGCTTTTTTTCCCAATTTGTATGCTCTCTTGAATGATTTGATAAAACTGATCATGAGGTGCATGGTAAATGATACTGGAATCTCCAGAAGGATATTGACATTTCCATTACATCCCCTATCAGTCCTCCGCCTGGTCCTATAGCGAGGAAAGCTTTATGTCTATCCCATGCATGTTCCTTCACGGTATTAGCCTCCACCAATTGTGCTGGTGTGATCCTTTAGCGTTTCTTAATTATTTTATCCTGCAAACCATTTACCATTTTTGTTATGGTAATGGGAAGACTAGATGGGTCGAATGGTTATTATCTGCAGTCAGATCCTATGTTAATGAGATTAAGTAATCCACTCTAGGATGCCCAAGAATAAACCTCAGGGTCACTGGGACACAGATTGTGAGCAACTGATCTAAGCCATAGTAGAGATTTTTGGGATCACTATGTACAGCGTTAATATTTTCCGAGGGATCCTTCTATTCTAATGCACATAATCTGAATATTGATAAACAATAATGGCCAAATATGAGAGATTATACTTAGCATAGATCATGCTTGGATGACTGGCATAACTGTACAAATGGGGAGAGAAGCATCAATTAATTGGTGCAAGTAGGCTGCGATCCCTGCCGTATTGAGAAGGACACAGAGTCTATACCACCACATCTCGGGCAGTAGGAGTTAAACACATATAACCGCTCTCTTGCCTCTTCCTCCACCTGTCCCTGTGCGGGGTAACTGGCTGGCGGGCTGCGGATGCTTATTTTACCTGGTTGTCAATGCAACAGCTGCCTGCAGGGAAAGCAACTCTCAGAAGAAGCCATTTGATGTATTTTCATTGCAATTATTTCATACACTAACGGAAATGAAGTGATGCACGTAGGCAGAAAACAAAGAAAATTGATCTCTGCTAACCTCAATGTTTATGGATTTATGGAAGAGCTAAACTTAGCTCAATCATTTAACTTAATCATAATTTCTTCCTGTTATCCGGTTTTATGCTGCCGTCCACCTCAATGACACTCAGCCAGTTCACCAAAAGAATAAAAATGTGGTATATTGCAACTGTTTTAGTTAAGAAACTGCCTTCAGCCAACAAAAAGCTTCAGTTCATAACATTTATAACCTGTAAACATAGCAGCTGAAATGCAGAAACAGGAAAGGCATCTTTGAAAGGTGCACAATTATGGCTGGTTTCTGTGGTACATTCTGTTTGTCTTGGGAATTGAAGCTATTGGAGTTCTCCCTGAAGGCAGCCATCATCATTAGACACCATTTTAGCACTCAGACCCATGGTAGCTCCATGTAAGACAGAGGTTTCGAGCTTAAAATAGAAGGCTCTCCCATTAAAGTTCTTTATCTGCAAGTCATTATCAGGTCAGGTGTAAAATTACTTGCGTACACGGTATCATTTAGCCAGGTAACATAAACCTCTACTTGGGATGAGACAAAATACCACCGCTGGGCATAAAGATGAGTTGTCTCTTTAATTATAGGCTTTGGTTGGTCTACTCATTTTAGGTGTTCAGATGACAGAGGGATTCATGACCTTTGCTATGGGTAGCAGCTCATCCCAGATTGCCTTGAAAATAAAAACTCACACGCCATGTGTACTACCATGTGTACTACCATGTGTATTACTAAATGTATTAGAAAGTAACACAAATTACCTAAATAACATCGTAGAACAGGAGAGAGGGTTGGCCCAAAATAAAATCAAAGTATCCCACCAAATGCCACTGGCTGTAAATCACCAAGCATGGCAGAACTACCATCTTAACCACAAGCTCAACAACCAACCATTCTTCCATTTAAACAAATCCAAATACTAATCTTAGGGGTTCTCAAAACATGCTAAATCCCCCAAATATAAAACATAAAACTAACCAAATAGGTGGTTATACCCATGCGGCTTCAGGGCTTTCATAGATGGGAGCATTTCTAAAATGTTAGGAAACTAAAATTATAATACAAATTTTTTAAATCCATAGTAATGCTTTTGCAAAAATAATACAATTATAATACAAAATGCGGCGAAAGAAACTAATCAACCTAAAATACTTTTGTCAATTCCAACTTCTAAATAATGTGTTTTTATTTTACAAAGGCCAAAAGCAATTTTAGCATTTTCATCTCAGCCGCAATTTCCCTCTTTTCATTGGAGAAAACATATTAACTTGTCCTGAAATCAGGTGTGTGTTTTATTCCTATACTTTCCAATTATATTGGCCAATCACATGGCAAATATCAGGAACTGTTCATCAATCTTGCCGAGCATTTTTTCAATAATAGATTGTAAGCTCACAAGAGCACGGTTCTCTTTTCCTTCTGTACCAGCATATCTTAACGCGTTAATGTTACGTTTCATTTTTTACCGTCAAATTTAAGGCTATTATGAATTCTGTACTGTCTCCTTGTTTTAATAGCTCTACAGAATGTGCTGGGTCATTATAAATAAAAGGTATAAATAGCAATAATAATAATAAATGATATAAATTTGATAACACGAAACCATATATGTCGGTAAAAAACAAAAACATACTGTAGACACCTCTACTGTTCCAGTGGCATCATATGAATTAATTCATTAAACTTGCTTCAATGGGAATGCACTCATAATTTTAGCTTCCTAATTTCTAACCTAGATGGGAAAATAATCTCTAGATTGTAATCTTACGAGCAGGGTCTTCTTCATCTATTATATCGGTTGGTCTTAGTCTTGTCTCTAGTTTTGTCAGACCCTTTGATTACATGGACTGTAAGAAGTGCTGCCTGAATTGTTGGTGCTATATAAATAAAAGACAATAATAGATCAGGAATTAGAAACACAAACCAGTCTGATTTTGCTCGAACACTTTTTATTTTAAGTGCAGTAAAAAGATTATAATAAACTAAATAAACATACAGGTTCGGTACCCTTAAATAGGAGTGTGTGTATAAATGACTGATACATTACAAACATTCTTGCCTTGAATTGTTGAGGTCCCCGGGGCATCAGGTCAGCCTTAAAATATCTGGTACAATTACGGGGCAATAATGCTACACTGACTTTACAAACTTTACACCACAGTTGTACTTTCTTGTAAACCTGATGGAAAATGGTTATAAATTCTGGGGTCATTCAAACTCTTTTGTTCCTCCTCATCGTAGCTGGAAACTTCCCAGTGTAGGCTCTCTCTCCTCTGAGGGAGTGGCTTTGTGTGGGGGGTGGGGCTAGCCGTCTTTGGAGGTTGGACTTGTCACACATAGGGATGGGGTAAACTCTAGACAATCTTAAGTGGACAGGAAGCAGGAGGGGAAGAGGGTGTGTAGTGGGCGTGGCCAAACAACACTCCCCTGCCCAGAGAAAGAGGAATTTGACTCAGAGACATGGGGTAAAGATATTTAGTGAAACCCAGAAAGTTCCCATGAGTTCTGCTTACATAACATGTAATATTACAGACGGCATTTGAGAAAAAACGCAGTCCACAATGATTTTCCCCCCTCACCAGAAAAAAGAGGAAGATGACCCAAAATAGCTGGTGAAGCTTTACCTGGAGACTCCGGGTCAAAAGGAGAGACTTCCCAGGTGTGCTCATATCCTGTCATATGGGAATTACTAGTGTTAGCTAATTAAAATGAGTATAACCTTATTAGCCCAAGATACAACTATCTCATTAACTAGGGATATTTAAGGAATGGGAAGATTAATAATTCTCACCATCAAATTATAGTTTGTGTGTCCATATTGTAATGAGATAGGAAAATGTCAACAGGACATTAAATGTCATCCGTATACCATAGAGCCAAATAACGCTGAGATGTTTACAGAACAGAACATAGACTGGAATTCCCAGCAGGGCTTCGACCAAGTGGAACTTATTGTCACACAATTCTGGTGTATATCTTTCCTGGTGACATTTAGTCATTAAGTGTCAGTGCTAGACTATTTTAAGTTTACTCAGTGTGAATGTGCTAAAATTGTAAGAGAAAACTACTGTGCAAACAACACTGACAGTATCCAGTGATATAAACGAACGCCGTAAATGATAGCATCATAAAACTTTATGATAAACTATGGAACTAATAATGGCACATATACATTTATAACTTTTTGTCTTAAAAAAAGCCAGATTTAAAAAATGTGGTTGCTGAGAGGTTCTTCCTAAAGTTTCAGATACTGCAATCATGAGAGGGCTGCCACGTGGCCTTCTGGGGGTAAAGCCAAGTGGCCCCTTGCCACTGGGTAATATACACACATAGTTACATACTCTTATACATACACACTCATGCTAACACACACTGCCTCTCATACACAATTACACATACACATCCATACTAACACACATACTTATGTATGCACACTCATAGTAACATACATACACTTACAGATACACTCTCATGCTAATACACACATACAGACTTAAGCTAACACGCACACAAACACACTTACACAAACATACATACATACAAACATCTCCTTAACCCCTTACCTTGCCCAGAGCCTCCTTTCTTCACATTTTACGAGGAGCATCACTTTTACTGCAGGATCATGTAAAATACGTTACAGCCTGTTTGAGGAATTTTGGGGGGAATATATCCCCCTGGCCCCACCCCTGAATGTGATAACGCCTGCAAACAATGGTAAATGTTCCAAAATGTATGATGAAATTCACTTTTTTTCACAAAAATATTCATTACTTTTTAATTGATTTTAGCAATGTCTCAAAAAAGTAGCTGGAAGATATTACAAAAAAAGGCTGATTTTATTACTGATTATTGGAAAGTTTAACCTTCAGGGCCAGATTGGAAAGGGTTGCTATATCTTTAATATACTGAAATACTTGTTATGCTTATTATCTTTTATTAGACGTTAAGTAAACATGTTTCCCATCATACTTTATGGAGTGGCTTTTTCACAGACCTTTGTAAAACATTGTAATTCTCGCTGTAGGAAAATGCTTTCACAAAATAATTTCTACTTGATGTGCTATGGATTTTTTAACATAACATCTCAACAATGAATGGCAATTTAACAAAAAGTACTAAGAATGCCGCTATTCAGAGGTACATTTCTAAACAGAATCAGAATTTCAGTGTAAGCGTAGACATGCTACTAAATGTCTAGATTAATTTATGGGTAATTATGCTACATATTGCTCTTCTAATTAACACAAGGCATTTGATAAATAGAATTTTCTATGCCATAATTGGACTGCGAGTACTTTGTGACACTTTTATCAGAATATTTTTTGTTAACATCTGCTGTTACATTGTTAAGTAACACAAAAGCATTTGTCTAAATCATAACAAGAGTCAATTGCGGTATTTCCATGTGAATTCTTGTCAATAACAATACAACGTTATCAACGTATTTAAATAAAAAAGTGAAACAAGCAAGTCAAACAGAAAATACGGGGGAACGGTGGCTTACAAGTTATGTGACTTATGACTTGGAGAAACAGGAGATGGTTAGAGGATTGTTGAGTGGCAGGAGTTGGTAATAGATAATCGGCCCCCATTGTGAGCTTGGGGCAGGAGGAGCATGGGTTGAGGAGCATGGGTTGAGGAGCATGGGTTGAGGAGCATGGGTTGAGGTAGAGGGTCTTGTCGTTAGGTCTGTATTGGCCACAAAGAGTTCTGATGGCAGCTCAGACATCATACTGATGGATGGAACAGTTTGATTAAGAGTGAGGTTGTTTGAAGGTTGTAGGGAGTAACAGGAATAGAGTAAATATATTGATATTAACTGGGGCAGCTGTAAAGAAATCTAGGAGCCCATTCCACAGGGATAAAGTAACGCTTTTACTCAATCATAGTTTATAATAACGTAGCTGAAACAAAGAACGTGCTATGTGGCATGGGTAATTTTTATGTAATGGCTCCTTTTTTTGCTCATTTTCCGTTCCTCCCTGTCCATTTAGTGGTCAGCAACCACGGTATAAATTCTAAACAATGTATATGTGGGCAATGCTGACTTTGTATCTGTATTGCGAACATTCTATCTGGGTGTTTTAGGTTGGATTTTCTCAATGCTATCCGGGATAAAGAGAAATGTATTTATTAATCTAATTTTCTACTATAGCTGAAATATGGGTCAGTATGTATTCCATGCAAAATTAAAGGTAAAGTCAACATGTTCACATTTGACTGCAAAAAAAATATGCAAAGCAAACAGTATAAAGAGATCTAGGAATTCCAATATGGCATATTAAACCAAATCAAAAACAATAGAATTGACATCAGTGTCAGAAGTTATAAAAATTTTCTCTTTGCACTGAAAATTCCAGACAGGCTTTGGATGAAGGTCTGACAGATCACTGTACGTGGACTGCAAAATAATCACAGCGAGAGACATTTACTGATTAAGCAAGATTTCCCTTTTTAATAAGGATACAGAGATTGCAGGTGCCTCGGAGACCGTAGCAGAGTTTGCTGAATAAGGTGGCAGCACATAAATTTTCAGTACACTTCTGCATCGTTTGCTCATCAGAGAAGCAGCACCTGACCACAATTAAGCCAAGGCAATAGACGCCCCAGGGCGTCCCCTTCTACACCCAGATCTGTAAGTCACACATGGTTTTGCTTTTGTGGAATACACAAATTGCTCCAACTCTTCAAGTGGTATTTTAAACACATTACTTATCATACTTGGAGCCAAGCTGGGTTCACGGTGGTAAAAGCATTAAACATTCCATAATGATATCTATCTAAGAACGTTGGACACCGGGACACTCATAAGTGGGTGACCCATGGCATGGACCCATCAGCTACATGATACATGGCACAGTCCCATGTGAGTTTCAGGAATTCTCTGGCCACACAATTAGCTATCTGAAGTCAATGCAGCATGTTACAGGGATTGCCTTAAACAATAATGCAAAATAAATGAATATTCAATCTTGAAGGAAGACTCACGATATGCAACATACAACATAAAAAACACACATGCTACATGCCAATTTAAATTGCCCATGTAGTTGGTAGCATTGTCACACAACACATTGATAAGACCGGCGCTGTAAAGCAGAACTGGATCAGAAAAGCCCTAGAAGAGGCATTATAAGTGTGGAAATGTATGGGGCTCATTAAGGACTTTCCAGTCTCAATACTGTAACCACATTACTTCGAATATCACAACACTAATGGTTGCTCAGATTGCAATATATTACTGTGTAATAAAAAACATTAACCTGTGCACAAGTTTGGACTGTGCACATTTTTTTGCAAATGTTTTATGTTGTTCTTTCTTACAATTTCTTGTTTTTATTCGTTAAACTAATTTTTCATAGCCCCAACTCATGGTTCTAACTCATCATTCCTTTCACCACTGAATCTTGTCAAAGTGTTTACTTTATTCGTTGAGAAGACTTAGAACAGACAAGGGTTTGAAAATCCAGCAAGTGGAATTGTTTAGATTCCAGGCTGTAACCCATTTGATTGAAGCTATGATTGCTGATTGGTTCACTGGAAATTACATTGAAGATAGAAAAAAAAAACCCAGAGAAGAAAACTAATTAAAAAGCAGACAAAAACAATCAGCATCCTCGCATAACAATAAATAACCTCAACTGCTTTGGAAGATTGGCTTCAGCTTTTGCTAGTTGAGAATGTGATGAACAATTATGAGAAACATTAGAAGATCAGAAATGGATAGAAAAAAGTAGCAGATGAGATGATTCAGTTAGGCAGGAAACAATGCAAAGCAATCCCAAGACACAGGAACAAAATTGCTTTGGTGGAACAAGACGCACTACAAGAGTATAGCTTAGAATGTAAGATAATGTAATTGTGACATCTTAAAGAAAGCCATCAAAGAAAATACGTGAAGAGACGAAATGGAAAGTTATGAATGTTAGAAATGGCACTTTGTCAGCTGACCACCAGTGAAAGTTGATCTTCAGGTTTGGTGAAGGCGGCGGAATAACAAAGTTTTAGATAGTTCCATTTAACACAAAGCAAAGAAAAAAGCCTCTACAGAGATATGTAAGGAGGAGACATGTTCTACCAAGTAACATTAAGGCCTGTGCTCTAAAATTACTTGCCTGCTGTTTTTTTCCTATAATTTTACAATTGGGGATACATTTTATCTTATTAACAAGTTGCCTCTTTTGAGCGTTTTTTCAGCTTCTTAATGCCTTGAGAAGACACCATGACATTTCCGGTAATGAGTTTTGTTAGTTGCTAGGAAACATCCATTTTGGTTTTTGCCAAAGTCGAAAAGGTGAGGACTGAATTGATTACATGGAAGTCCACGCGGCTTCTTTTATATTATATATAGGTTAAGTGAATTGACAATATATATTTCAAAGCAAATGACCATGAAGAGTTTGCAATTTTGGGTTAAAAAAAAACCAAAAATAACAGTAGTACTTTTCTATGTAGGGACAAACATTTTTCCCTAGGCCACACCGTCCATGTAGTACTGTATGAAAAATGTTTTATATACCACATCTACTCTGCTGATTTTGTCCATGTTCTCATTAACAGTTTCATAGTCATCCAGGAGACCTGTTTGGTAGAGACTCGCTAGATCGAGCAGCACTGCTCAGCAAGTTTTTCTCAGGGCAGCGTTTATATCTCAGTTGATACAGACATCAAAAAATAGACATAACCCCAACCCAGATACCGCCCCTCACAAAAATATAATTGATTTTGACAAAAGAAAAGCACACTAGCGGTTCAGGCAAAGATAGTGAGTTGTGATTAAAGTGCCTATTTTCATTCCCTCGCCTTGTCCTCTTCTAATCAATTGTTTTCATTCATCACATACAGAAATGGCAAATTTGAAGGTAGTCTACATCATATAATTTTTAAACATTTAGGGAAAATTCACATTTAAGGTGCTTCATCACACATGCAAGCTATAATGTTTTTATATACACGTTCCCCAATGTGTGATTGTAAAGGAAGCAAAGTTAAAAGGCCATGAGATGAATCGGTCGTACTTTGTGGGTGAACTCATTAGTAAGCAGGTATCCGCGCAAATCAGAAATCTCTGCCAATACATCCTTTCCCCACCAGCGATGCTGCAACAAGATTTCAAACACTGACACTGTATATTTTTATAACAAGCTTGACTGTGGGAAGCAAATTGCTGGAATATGCTCACATCTGGAAGGAAATGAAGCCGCATATTTGTAGTACTACACAGGCCTGAAAAACTCCAAAGTATTCTTTCCACTACAAATAAGTGTTATGCAGCTGAACTTGCAGAACAAGCTTATTCCAAAATGCCTCAAAACCGTCCTTTCTAAAGATTTACAAATTACACTTTGGAAGTAAGGTTTGTGTACATTCCATACAAATAACCTGCCCGCATTGTGAAAAAAGTGGTTTAGCGGCAAATTCCATACATATTCAGTGAGATTCTGATTATTTCATGGAATCTTGGAATTTGCAGAACATAGCTTATATATGTATAAATGTATAAATGTATATATATATCATACTGAATTGATGTAGGCACAGGACGTATATTCTATAGTATACTGTATTAAGAAAATGAAATGGCACAGACTATTCACAAACACCAAGATTAGACATAATTTATAATGTTGATACAATTCTTTTTTTTGAGACCTTTGTTTTTAAGGTTACACTGAAGACCTCACCCTTTCTGCATAGCGTCTAAACATTTCCCCTTTGTTGATGTTGGCACCCTTGCCTCTCTCCAAGGCTTCCAAGCCGACTGTGTGTACGTGATACCACTGAACTCAGTGGCCAGGGGGTGTGGGTAGGAATGTTCTGGGAGCATGGGTGCGCTCACAAGCTAGTTAGGTTCTTGACCATCTGGGGGGGGGATTCAACAGACCACATCACTGTCACCAAATGGGAACGCAATACTCAAATATATTACATCATATGTTAAGTAGTAGTCCCTGTCAGCAGCCAATGAATGAGGGACTAATGTTTTTTTAATGATCAGTGCATACTGAAGACATCAACCAAGATCACAGTATCTAACCCCGGGTTTCTTTTGTAAGTTATGACAATAAAGAAGGGAAACCTACCAGACAAAATGATCTTTTGAGAAGGAACACAGGGTGTTTGGGAACACGTTTCTAAGTTTCTAATATGGACATGGCATCAATATGCTGTACAGTGGACATATGAGATTTCTATATTTACATAAACTATTTGAAGGGATCAGCATTTGTAAAGGTAGTATTAAACATTATATCAATTTACCAAACAGGAATAGGTAATGTTTTTCCTCCTGCCAGATTTATGACTCTGGTGACATCATACTGTGACTCCACACATGCTACAAAGTCTTGTTCCACATGTTGCATTTCATCTTAAAAAAATGCATACATACCAACTGCCCTGATCAAAATGTGCAACTGTTTGCACATATGACCTTTTTTAGGTAAAAGTTTCTAATGAATACAAATGAGATTATTATTAAACGTGACTATTGCAACTGTAGTTATGTCACATTAAAGTTTTAGTTATGAATCATGTGTGTACTGCAGCCATTCATTCATTCACTTCAATGTAAAAGCCCTTTTTTTAATCAGAGTTATTTTATAAATATCTCCTAAGAATTATCTAACCTACTTTATTGCATTTACCCTACTTTAAGCACCAACCCTTGAAAATCAGTTGCAGATAGTAGAAAGCACCATATTTTATTTTAAGAACTACTACGAGGTTGTACATTTAAGCATTAATCACTAAAGATGCCATTTTAAGATCTACACAAATTAAATCTGACAAGGATTGTTTCCAGAGTTTTTTTTTTTCTCAGTTAGTGGAAACAGAATTCTGGGAATCACATTCGGTTACCATAACATACATAAAACTGGCTGAAATAAAATCACGCTGATTTCCTGAAAAATGTTTTACGGTAGAAAATATTGCGACTTTTATTAGTACAAAAACCATGCATCATGCTTTAAAGTTCATAAAATATCATGTAAGTAAGGCAAACCAAGAAAAAAAGAAAGATCAAGTTTACTTGTTGGATCGGAAAGATACCAAGATTATAATAGTTTCAGCTCTGTCTTTTACCATGACGTGATCTTGTGAATCCTGTTGAGTAAATACTGGCCTTAGGGCACATACCATAGGAGTGTGGGAATTTTCCCAAGTGTTGCCCTGAAAAGGAGCGGACAGATCTGGGAAATTTAGACTTTAGAATTTAGAAGATAAATACATTGGAACGGCCACTTTTTTATTAATTTTACTGTGAATGACAGCTCTTTGAATAAATAATGTAGATTATTATTGAACATTAGTACGCAAATAACTAGCTGTTCATAATGTTTGCTGAGTATACTTGCTGAGCCTAAGTTGAGCTGGACTGCCCAGGTAGACACGGAAAGTACTTGCATGCATCCTTCCAAACGGGAAAAGGTGTTTTAGTTGGATTGGGTTTTGCTCATAATCCTCCCTTCCTCGCGAGTCGACCTGAGCAAATCTTTGGGCCCATTCCCAGCTTGACTATTGCAGTCAAGCCCATGTTTAGACCAAATGTCAAATCTGACTGCTCAAAAAAGATTGGGACTTGTTATTGATTGTTGACCCACATTGTTGAACGTGCCGCTCATGTTTAACAATAAATAACTTGAATGACAAAATGGCTCGTGAACAATTCTGAACTTTATTTTTCAAAATAGGGCAGAGAAAACTCAATTTAAACCACAAAACCTGGTTGTCATAAAATCTATACACCCTGAGGCTATTCTATAAGTACAAAAATAAACGATGACTTATACGGACGTGGTCCATTCTGCTCCAGTCCCGGTCTCAGACATGCTTTAAACATGTAGCCTGTACAGTAACTAACCCTTTTATTACTAACACATTTAAACAGATATAAAAAGTCAGACATAATAATTATGACAAAGATTAACAACTTTTTTTCTGTCCTTGCCAACATACCTTCTATTTTTTAATCCATCACAGGCACATTTTAGGTTTAAAGGCAGCGTAAGCCTCACAGTTAAGGTATAGTAACCATCTGTTTTAGGTAACATTTAACAGAACTATGCTAAGATGGAAAATTATTTTTAGACAGCACAGGGTGCTATGTGATCAAAATAGAACAAAAAAAACATTGAAAAAAATACGAATGTTTCTTTAGCAACCAAAACACCAGCAATACAATTCAACAATACATTTGGACTGAAACATATGTGTCGAGTCCATTTTTCCCCTAAGTTTGTTCTTTAAATTATTATCTGAATGATCAGCTGTATCTATTCTTACTGCCAAGAGCAGGCTTTAGTGCAATAAGTAGAAATGACAAATAAGACGTAGATTCAAAGATTACAATAAATAATAAATAGTTTGGAAAGTTCTATATTCTAAAGTTCTAAAAACCTCTTAATGCAAAATGGGATATCTCTACGTTTTGGGTTATATCAAATAATAAAGACTCATTTTGTTTCGCACATTTTTCAAGTCAGGCCGCAATATAATGTTGTTTGTTCCTGGAATTATGTTCCGCATTGAATGTATAATTCCTATGTCACTGGTCTGCCTTAATCCATCAATATTTGGTGCCTCCTAACTGTAGAGAGTGGTGATTAATTCTGAAATTGTCTGTCAGGACAGCTAGTTGTGAGAATGCCAGAGATTGCGCATGTCTCATAATTTCAGTGTGTAGCTGGCAGATCATTTAGATTCTTTAAATTTGGGGTCACAGGATGGATAATAGATTTCAGCAGAGAGCAGCTGCCCAAAGGGGGCACTTGCTTGTTCCTCTGGTGATAAGTGACATTAGTGCGGGGCACAAACTGCTCTGATGCCAGGGGTGGTTTTTATGTTGTTTGCCCAGATGCCAATATCCCTAACAATAGCCCTGCCTCTGAGAAACAAAGAAATTACTGTTCACAGACACTGATGTACTTCTGCAACTGTGACTGCATCTTCTCCTTGAAATATCACACAGCTCCATCAGGAGGAGGAGGAGGAGGGTGGAATGATGCAGGTATACTCCAAGGATGTCACTCATACTTTTTTTTATTACTTTTCATGAGTTACACAATTTGGGTGTTATATAAGGGACTAGTACCGGCCATAAATCTAGGAAACTGCAGGAATGTGCTCTTGCGCAGTCTTAAATTAATTTATTTGATTTTTTGAGCATATTATTAGAATGTCCTTAAATTAACAAAGTACAACCTGACCGGTAAGTCAAAAGCTTTAAATTAGCTTACCTGATAATTTCTTTCCTATCACACATCATATACTTTCAAACTAAGCATACAGGGGAGAGCTGGCAGGAGTTACAGGGATTATTGCTCCCGGCCTGCTTAGATTCTGGTCAACTACAAAAATGTTATTGTTCTTTTGTTGCGTGTTGTGCTTACAATTCCACACGTGTATCTAGTAATATGGATCTTGGGCATTATATGTCTGAATGCCTCCTGTGCTCTCTCTCATATTTGGTGGGTTGAACAGTGTTGGGCAATTTGCAGTGAGCATGTTGTCTTCTGTGTTCTAGACTATATTACTAGTCCACATGGCTGAGGTTGCCCCACAGACCAGGATTAAATAAGAATTTGTGATTTATTTGACTGGGTCTGAAGAACACAGATTCATATTCATAAGTAGATGGTCTGAGCCCTATCATCACATCAACAGTGATGACACATGACAAAGACCTGGAGGTCCCCAACCTCACGGGAAAAGAAGCAGTGAAACCAAAGGCAGCCATACCCAGTAACACCAGGGCAGATGAAGATGACTCCCAGGTAGATTAGTCCCCTCTATTTTGGCCTGTTACTCTGCATTACTTAACTATGACTTCATTATTGTACCATCAGTGTTGAATAATATAACTCAAGTGCAACAAAAAGAGCTTACAATACATATGGGGTTTAAATATCAACTGCATATTAATGCAAAGGCAGACTCAAGTGTATATGTGTATATATATATATATATATATATATATATATAATGACTACTTGGTGTGTCTAACAAGGGTGCATACCATAAAGTATTGCTTATACTGAGAAATTACCCTGTATACCTAATAATAAATGTTGTTCTCAGCTTAATTCCAAGTCATTTTTGTTACTATTTTAACACATTTTGGAGGACAAATTGAATATAAAAACAGTTCAAACCACAATTAAACCACAAACACCAAATCCCTAACTATCACAGGCAGTATGATTGTGTTTAAATTCTGAATTTACGTAGTTTGAGTTTCCCATAGGACCTAGAGTGACTATAGTTAATGAAGTTTGATGAAATGTGAAAAGTATGAATGTAACTCTTTGGTATGAGTAGAATTAATGCATCCCTAATAGAGCTTTAGAGTTCTCGTGGTATAACCGTGAAGGGGACAATCGGACTACTAGATTCCAAGTCTAATGCTGTTATGAAACACTCGACAGCAGCCTCGTGCTTTTCCTGAGCTTGTAAAACTTCTCCCAGTCCATTCCAGGCTTCGTGAGAGGTGCTCTGAATCTGTACGGCGTCGCGCAAAACCTTCTCTGCCAAACTCTGGCGTCCAAGTCTCTTCAGGATTAACCCCTGCAAGAAGAGCCAGAGGCGTTGTCAATACCACAGGCAATTATCAAGAGCAAGACGTTCAGAACTTCATTTTTAATACAGATCAAAATATGACACGCTAATTGAAAATGTCCCATTATGATGCTGGTTCTTGGCTACCTCATGAACAATCAGATTCTTGTCTAGTTCAAGGAGTTGCAGGCATTACAGGAGGTCAAGGCTTACTCCTAATGGGAAATTCGGCTTTTTGTAGAGGACAAAAAAATAGCAGCAAGAACAATCAGAAATGGGTAAATACATGTAAAATGACATAAACATTTATTTAAGTAGTCTATTCCCACTTAATATTAAGGATTAATGAGATGCGAACGTTGAAATTCTGAATCATTTGGGACTTCAAACCAAATACTATAATTGTAAACACTCATAAGCAGGGAATAAAACAGTAGGTCCAACCTTTAGCATTTTGTCTTAATATCATGTATTACTCCAGAACGGTACACGGCTACTGAAAAGGCCAACACTGTATAAATAAATGATAATATGAACAGGTTAACTCAACACTCCAAGGTTCATTCTGTTCATGAGTCAAGTTACCAGCGACTTAAAACGTCTGCCCTATCCTCTGCGTGTTGTGACTCTGCTGCCAGGACTATTCAGTAATGAAGGGATCCTGTCTGTCTATGGATCTGTCTCTTAGCAAAGTTAATTAGCTCCATATATCTGCTGCCGCTCTACAAACTTGCTGCCTCTTGCAATTAGCTCTCGGGTTTAACATGACTCTGAAATTGTTCTGCCATTCTTCTTATCCTGCTTTCTGACCTGTTTTCCTCCTGCCTCGGCAGCAAAGTACGTCATCTTGATAAATGTTCACGTCTGTCTGCAACCTCTGTGTTATTCCTTCATAGAAGATAATATAACCCAATTAAAACCAAATCACTAGATGCAGTAGTTTTGTTAAAGCATCCTCTTTTCATTTTATTTCATGAACTGTCTTGTTTTTTTAAAAAATTATAATTAATTTGGCAATATTTCTTCTATTTGTGGTATGATCTCAAACTTCACTTAGTCCTTGGCCTTATGGTCATACTGGTTTAATGCCTATCCCCTGTATATTTCCTGGTATTAGCCGCTACCATATTTCATCTCGTCAACGATTAGGACGAGTTACATTTCATATGTTCCATAAAATGTAATTCTAGGCCAGAATCTTTACGCACAGATTTTCTGGCCATTTATGGTTACTACAGCTATTTATAACTAAAACACCTCTTTATATTCTCAGTAGCAGAAGATTACATCACTATGCCTTTAATGGAGCGTATGCTGAATTTAACAATCCCTTTTTAGGGGTACATTACTTTTTTGAACGGAATTAATTTAGCTCTTCCAAATCAAGACAATTGTATTACTTAACTGATAATCATGGGCGACGCTGGACAAATCAGACTTTTATTAACATTAGGGAAGTGTGTTTGGCATAATTATGCCGGATCCGACTGTTTTGTACTTCTCTGTAGCAGACTCCAGCAGTGATCTGGTTATGTAGCCTGCGGTAGCTGTAATGCATGCTTTGAGTGATTGCAGAGGAGGCCGGACACAACAGGACAGGGGCATTTTTTTTTCCTTTTATTATGCAATGGAACAGAGTCTGAAACGGTAACAAAATATTGACACTAATAAGACTGAAATGTATCTCAAAACTATATTTAAACAGAAAGTTGATGAAGGATCTTCTGTGGTAACCATGAAGACTCAAGTATCTCACTGAAAATCACCTTGAACTCACATGTAGACCCTAAATAAAATATTGATGGTTGGCAAAAGTTGGAATGGAGAAGATGTGGTGAGCGGGTGAAACCAGGTGAAGGGAGATAGATCTAAATGCCAATAACACCACTCATTGACCAAAAGGCTGGCCCTGAGGAACCCGCAACTGGTTATCAGACCTGGTTCCTTATTATGGTTTCATAGGAGTCAGTAGGGAATTCCTCCTTATAGCTTGGTTGGATTCCCTAAATTTCTGGGTCTTTAAATCATTATCAAGATGTCTCCCCTATATGATGGGGTACCATTATTTAAGCCTTTAATAGTAGAATTTATCAACTAACCCCCACCACCACTATCATGAAAACTTTAAGATTAACTAACTAGAGAATATTTCAAATCTCATTTTTCATTTCAAAACTGATAGAAGGGTACTTATAGCTTTCCCACCAAACACATCCTATAGGAGATTCGTAGAACCCCCCCCCTGTATTTATGAATATGAGCAACCTCTCCCACCAGGTGTTCTCATTGCTTCATACTTTATTGCATTCAGAAACAACGATCATGTTTTGGAGCTGAGAGTAGAAGGTTACTTATTAATAACCATAGTACACACAGAGCCACACAACATAAAAAAGGAGAGACTTAAAATTAAGTGCATTTATTGTTACATGAAAATGGTGTTCACAATATTACAGCAGCCTTTCCAATAAACCTTTAGCCCTTGGTGGCTCGTAGTTTGCATGAATGATGTGTTTCCTTGTTCCCGGTGAAGCCACTCCTGTTGTAAGCTCTATTTATCTCTGACATACTAATGTGACTTTTACACTCTGCCATCTGTCAGCAGTCCTCGGTTTACATGACAGGACCACGTGTAATTACATCTTCCTTAACAGTATTTCTTCTACATCACTGCTTTTAATTTCTGTGCGCTGGACCACATATCCCTTTGGTGATTAGAAGAGCAGTCTGATGAAGCAGTGGATAGAATAATTGTAACGCATCTGGTTAGTTGCATTCATATTGATCACTAGGATCAATGTATTACATCTATTAATTGATTATGTTCTCTGTATTGTAATCGGCTTCTATAGCTCGTATGGTTTGCATATCTGCAACTAATAGTCCTTACCTCATTGTCAGTGAGTTAGGTTAAGAAGTCACCCTTCAAAAAGCAATGCCCCATACTATATAACCATCCCTGGAAACTTCTCAGTGAAGGCTATCCTGGAGATCGCCCTCTGCTCAGAAAAGGAGGAAAGTGACCAGGAGACCTGGGGAAGCGGCTCTTTACTAGGAGACTCAGGATGAAACCCAGAGTGTTATAAGGTGTTATATGACATAGCACTCGTTCATTAATATTAAAATGCCCTTATTGTTGACCTTTAAAAAAAAAAAAAAAGATGATACATACAAGGTCCTTACGCAGGGGCGTAACTAGAAACCTCAGGGCCCCGGTGCGAGAATCTGTTAAGGGCACCCCTTGGGCCCCCCTGACTGGCAAAACTCCCGGGCCCGGTCGCAGTCCCGACCCCGGTAGTTCCGCCACTGTCCTTACGCATTCTAGGCTTCAAGTAGGCGAGGTTAAGGATTCTGAATTTAAATCACAAGCTCTCTCACACTTTCTTATGGATTTAACTTTTGTCTCTGAGTTTGGCACATCTGCAACGCCGATCTCATAATCTCTTTGTATCGCAGTTCTTTCCACTACCCATATTTTTGCAGGCCTCTATTCTATTTTCACATATCATGTTTCTTTTAATAGGAATACATTTTCCTCCTAATTTAACTAAGGCAGTTGTAATTGGAGAATGGTATTGTTGGGGGTAATAGGTCTGAAGCCCCCAAAATAACAGGGAAAACTCAAAGAGGTTCCCGTTCACATGCTATATATACTATATGTGTATATATACTATATGCGTCCGTTAAGAACGCTCGCTATGGGTTCACATTTTGGATCATGTGTGACCCATGTCCTCTTTTCTGATGTCACACTCTTCTAGGAAGTCAGAGTGCTGTGCATAAACGTATCGAGGTGTTCTACAGCCCTAAAAGTTACATTAAAGTGCATATGTGCTCAATGTGTATGGCTGTATGACCTATGGATATCCCAAGCACAAGTTCACTGTAGGTCACACTTGGTGGTTTTCAGAGTACATCTGAACCACTTATAATGGATTACCTCTACTCTACAAGGTAAGATGATACCAACATTGCAACAAAAAAGACACAGCAAATAAATTAGATCCTTTTGTTTGATATATTAACTCTCAGGTACTGGGGTGGGGGGAGATTTAACACTGTACATGCCAGAGGAGTGAGCAATGTTTGAAATAGACCCTATTGGTTTGTGGCTTGTTTATGTGGCTCCTTATTATATATTATTTTTCTTAATGCTATAAAGCAGGGCCCTTTGCATATATATATATACAGCTGTAATCGATAAAGGCTGCAGTTTTAAAATGCTAAGCTCTACCTGAGACAGAGAACACACACCACCGGTACCTACAATATACACATATTCTTAGAATGTTCTATCAACCAGGTTCAGGTAAGAGACAGGAACAAAAAGTTAAATAAAGGATCGCCTGTGCCTACTGCGAACTCCCGGGTAATGTTCCTGTTACGTGCTTTTTTCTTCTGTCTCCAGTCATTCTTTTCTACTGTCCTCAAAGTCTGCCACACTTGCCCATTCATGAAAATACTCAGCTTCCCCTTCTTGTTTTGTCCCTCTGTCTGTCTCCCTGCCCCCCCAAATCCTGCTGCACACCCCATACACCTCTCTTTTCACTATGTATTTTCTGAATTTGTGGTTGTGATCATTCTACAGGGTGCTCGAGAGAAGACCTATCCACCTACGTGTATCTACCAAGAGAAGCACACTACCAGAGTCTGATATATTTAAAACATAACCTCATTGACAGAATGTTTCATGCTTAGCTCTCTACCCTACACGATTATATATAATGAGAGGTTTCCTTCGAATAATTGATTATACTCATTATTCAGTGCAGTATAATAAGTATTAATAAAATTGCCCATCGAGCACACCGAAGAGAAAAATGGTTTTAAGTACAATTTCCTTAGAAATAAAAAATAAAACCAACAGCGGGCTTATTATCCATTGTATGTAATAAAATAACGTAGCTGCTTTTATCTAGTTTGGAAGTTATGAATACACTCGCTGAAATTTTTAAAAAGCTGGATGCCATTAGGGCCACATTTCAGACTAAAAGACATTTATTTAAACGCTTTCCTATCATCCTCTAGTATAATTGATGGAAGGTTAAAAATATCATTAATGGATGAAGACGCCGTTAGATCTTGTCTTGTTGGTGACCTTAATATCTTCTCTCTTTTGCTCTTCTCACTTGGAAGGACATTTTTAATAAAGAAAAAAAGATTTTTTTTGCCTTGTGCCTTTTTTGTTATGACAGACAATAAAATGAGCAGTTCTAAATCTAGCTAACTTTTTGTATAATACCTGGAATTGTCCTCAATGTAAATACGGATGAGACAACAAAGCCAACAGCATGAAATAATACTTTGCATACTTATGAAGCCTTTCAGTTGCTTTCTAAAAATGCCAGAATACAGTCTCGGCCACATTAATAAAAGAAAAGGTCCTAAATAAGGCCTTGGCCAAACATACATGATAGACACGCAAACATTATTACGAAAGTTGTATGAAGAGAGTCAACAGAGGACCAACAGTAGTCATTTCAGATGCCTTTCCCTATCTATCAGTCCCTGTGTGTCAGTTATTAACCCATGTGCTGATTTGCATTGGGCTATTCACTAAATTTTGAAATTCTCCCTGAAAATGTAACACCCACCCTTATATATCTCAGCAGTGGTGTAACCAGAGTTACCGTCCCCTGGGGAAAAATTACATTTACGTGCCCCTCCCCACGTTCATCTGGTTGTAAGGGTACAGCCTCATGCCCATACACACACCTGCCCATTTACACACACATACACTGCCCATATACACCCCTAAGCACTGTCGTTAAGCATGCCTGCCCATACACACACATATATATGCACAACACATATACACACAAATACTGTGAGCTTACACATGTCTTCCCATACATACACGTATACACGTCTGCCCACACACACATACATTCTGGATCACACTTGACTCACCCCTTTCTACCCATCATCTACCACACTTTCTTATGAATCCCCTTTTCTCACTTCTCCCTACTCCCTTTCTCCTCTTCATCTTCCATCAATGTTGTGAGGTCTGTCACTCCAGACTTCTGCTTTGGTGCTCCTTAAGCACTTTGCGCTGGCAATTGATGCAGAGCACTGGGATATGACCCTGCATCAATTGCCCTTCGCATAGTATTTAGGGAGCACAGAAACCAAGGTCTGAAGTGACAGACCTTGTGCTCCCTTAATATTGGGCCGGTCAGAGGTAGATTGTGATCTCCCCAACCGCTCTGCCCATCGAGCAGACCAGCGCTCATGGTGCTGGGATGCAGTGCATCCCTCGCACCTGCCTCAGTACAGACCTGAAGACAGGCCCCAGTCCGGTGCTGGCACTGTGCCCATACCCCGTGCTTTGTGTGCCCAGGTAGCCTCACCACTCTCCCCCTATAGATTTGCTACTGTATCTCAGCCCTTATTTGTGAATATAGTGTCTAATTTAAGCAGATTCCTTTCTGCTCCACCGGACTACATATTGATTATGCTCTACGGTTTGTTAAACCTGAGCAGATCTGTCATTTTATTCTATACCCTTAAGGTTTAAGGGTATAGCCTCTTTTTATATTACATGACCAATAAGTATTCCCAGCAAAAATCTCATTAATGAGCAACATTGCAAACCATGCATTTCCCTATTATGTGTTTAAAGGAAGCAGGACCTTTAACTTAGCAAGGAACAATCTCCCAATATGGTGAGGACAGTCTTGGCAGTGGGACTTCTATCAAGTGTCTCAATGTGGCTGACCATGCATGACCCAAGAGCCTTTTGTATTGATAATTACAATGTGTCAAGGGTATCTGTGTTATCACAGGTTTCATTGAAAATATTTTACCAAGGCGTGGTCCTGCGAAGAGCACTGGGTCTGGGGATAATTCCCTGTATGGCTTGTGGGAAGGATAAGCTTGGTATCTGGTAATTATCGTAACTGACAGAAGGAGGCAACATCAAAGTTTGTTTCATAAAGTAGAACCATCAGCAGATTACATAACCAGGCATATGTCAATAGGAAGTACAGACTTAGACAAATACATCATTGTCAATTAAATCAGCTGTTTCCTTAACTATAGCTTGGTTGTCTCAGTTCTTTTACTTTACTGCTTTAAAAACCAGGCAAAACAAAAAGGCTAATCTGATCAGATATATTAAGTAAGCATAAACCTATGTGAGCATTATTTGACTTGCTGACTATCTGACTTGCTTTGTAAACCTCCCAACCTACTGTGGAGTCATTCACCCTGGCCACTTACCTGCTCAGATCTCATGTGGTCATCCATTCAGGCGTTGACCACAGTAAGTCCTGCTTGGCATCCAAAAGTTAGTGCACACATATGATTCATATCATATATGTAAGGAGGGCCCCAAGTTGACTCAATGACCCATGCATCTATAGCCACACCTCTCAGAAGTTTCCAATAATTACAGAGGGCTATTTAACACGCCTATGTATTGAGAACCAATGCCATAATTACTTCTGTCTCCTGACTACCACTTGTTTGCCCCCCAGACTATTGACCCCTCTGGGTCTTGAGCCTCAGCTGCCCGCTCCAACCTTAGACTTGATTTAGTATTTAATTTCACCCTTCTTTAGTACCTTGCTTTTTATTTATAAATTGCAGTGGCTTCACACCTTTCTTGGGCACTTGATTACCATATTATCCCTTCCTGATCTGCTTCTCAAGAATGTACTTCCCTGCTGTTGGGCTCCAGATCATCTGTCACCAGCACACAGCAATAGCTGATCGGGCCCCCTGCATTCCCCCAAAGTAGCTTCCATACTGGTGTGCATCAGGGCGATGCTTTCCTGGGGCACTGCCAATACAGCCGACACCAGCCAGACTACTGCAGCCGGTTCAATGTGCGGACGGGCACAGCCCTTAAAGGGGCATTGATTGATTCACACAGCCTGCTGGAGGTGTGGTTAGGCTTGGAGGGTTATTTAAACCCGTGATAGAGCCTTTGTTACCTTCCAACAGCATTATTGTATTTTTGCCTGTCTGATTCTCTGGTCCTAACTCTGATTGTTCATTAATTTGCTTTGTGGATTTCCCATTGTTTCTGGAATATCTGATTCAGTATTTGACCTCGGCCTGTCACTCCTGCTTCTTCTGGTTCCTGTTGCCATACCTTGGTTTAGTCCTTCCACCTTGACTATTATTGAGAGCAGTTGGTGCAGCCAAGTTCTCAGAAGGTGTTGCAGCTCAACCAAGGGTACCCTCCACTGGGGGGAACGCCTCTAACCAATCCCACCGTACCAAGTGGTGACTATCCAACCCATTCTGCATTGCTGGTCCATTTACCATACAAGAAGCTGACTCCACATCCTTACACTCTAGCGCTAGTTCAGTTGTTTATTCATGGAAGACTGATATGTTTTAGACATGAAACACTTTATCTCATTTAAAGAGCCGCTCTCGCTTTGGCTTTGTTTACTTGCAGACATATTTCTCTGGTGTGTTTGCAGGCATACAATGTCCCCTGTGTCTAATGCTGAAAAGGCAGGTACACACTCAGGCATGAGATCCACGGTGAGCAACTCTTTAGTCGAACAGATAAAAAAAAGAAAGAAAAGCAGGTCCAGAGCGAGAGAGATTCAGACAGGGAGGGATGTTTCTACTGCAGTATGACAAGGATGCAGACAGGGAGGGACCCTCCAGTAAGACAGAAGTGCTGTATTTATGCACAAGAGGACTACGGCCATCCTCAATCACCGCAGTGTGTGAAAGCTTCCATAATGCAGAGTGCACCATAAATCTGCCCCTTGAGGGATATTTTATAATGAAAACTATTTAAGTTTTTCCAATTAGACAGCTACTGGAACTCGAATGTGTCTGAGAGATGAAATAAATCCACAGAAGGCAGATGAACTTATCACTCGCAAACTACTTCAATTTTAAATTGCTAGTCAAGCAACCTTCATATGGTGCACTTTTATTTGAGATGTCTACAAAAAGATCAGCACTAAACGTCTCATTATCCTATGGAGAAAGAAACAGGTGTGCCTTAGTAGTGCCTTTAGGCATAGTAGCTGACAATGCAGTGATTGTTTAATGCAGTGTATAGAACCAAAGGGAATGAATTTCCACTATGCTGTACACATGGACTAGGTACGAATGTGTAGTGCCCTTGAACAAAGGCCAGCGCCATCTTTACTGCTTAGTATTTGCCCCTAACAGGTTCTCGTAGCAGTTCTCCCTCCTTCTCTGTTCTCGACCATCTACCTTGGTACCATCCCTCCTTTCATTTTACCACCTCTTCTTCTTAGTTCCTGTTCTTGTCCCCTATATCCATACACGCTCTCCTCCCCTCCCTTCTTCCTTCTTAACCCCCTTTTATTACTTGACGGGTAGAGTTCTCCCTTGGAGGAGTAAAACAAACGTGCAGCAGGCGTGGACATGTTTGTGAAGAACACCTAGGCCCTAAGCTGCCATTTTGACAGAAGCCAGGAGGCAACCACTAGATCAATTTGCTTTCCTGATCTCGGTGAACAGGCATAACTGTCCCTTTAATAACAAAAACTCAAATGACTGATCCAACAGCTGGCATGTCACGCTGTCAAGTTGCATTTATTCCACCTTATTTTTAAAGTGGACAACAAATGCAATGCTCATGTGTTCCATAAACCACTCTGTAGACAAGGCAAAGCTTTTAAGACTCTGCATTGGTATTAATCAGCTCCATGATAACCAACACTTAATCCACAGTGTGATGTGGTCGGAGAGAAGGTGTGATGTCCATCTATCATAGCATAATTAACAATACTGAACTCCAAGTCAGCCTAAAAAGTTTAAGGTAACCAAGCTGAAAAAAAAATATATAGCATTTCCCTTTTAAAAGAACAACCCTGACATATTTTCAATATAATTTCTATTTTATGTTAAAAAAAGTACTCCTTACCGTGTCCTCTCGTGCCCTGTAGTGTGTTTCTGGGCATAACTGCCCTTTTTTTTTTTACACATAACCTTTCTTTTAATAAAATTCAGTTCAGTTATGGTAATCGGCCGTGAAAAGGCATTGTCAATTATAATTCAGATAGGGATTTTGCTGTGCCCTGCTTATCGAGCGTTTCTGACAGGGCGGTGATGGCGCTTATCAAGCACGGAGAGTGTGTACTGCATCCAGAGAGGAGCATGCCCGCGCTACAAGCCGCTATTATCAAGAGAGAAGGCTTTGCACATGAAATACTCTCCGTTCCTTCAGCGCTGCTGCTGCCAATTCTCTAAGGGTTTCTCCTCCTTTACAATTTCATGCTGTATCTCAGCAATGTAATCATACGATGGGCACATTATATGTGTAACTATACTCTGGCGTAGCACAAAAACATATCCACTTAGCTACTTTTTTAAGTATTCTGACGGAATGGCAGGATTTGACTTTATCAAAAGAAAAAGCCCTATTGGAACGAGGAATACAAATTCTATGCAATTTGTTTGCTTGCATTAATCCATTACAGCCAGAAACACGATTCCTTGTACATAAAACTAATAGAGCTCAACAATGAAACGCAATTAGACGCTATTGTGCTGGCCTCATAAAAGCCGGGGGTTTGTGTTTATAGAACAGCCGAAAAGTGCCCATCGCAAACAGAACACGCTGGGGTCTTTATATACAAAACAGATGCATGATGTAAAGCCGAGGCACGTGTATTTTCTATGAGAACTGTCATATATATTCACCTGCATGATTTAACCCTTTAAGGAAGATGTGATATTTAATTCTATGAATCTAGAATCTAGTCTAAAGACTGAAATGTCTAGGGTGCACCTCTGCTGTAAAAAGAGGTTGTCTGACCCTGTATAATGTATAGGTAAAGTACTGAGATTACATCGTATTGAATTATGCATAACTAAGGACCAGCTCAGTCCTTGCTAATGCTAGCCCATCATAATAAATAGTGAAGTGAGAGAGTTAAAATTTCAATTCTTTTGCCAACTCCCCATTTAGTGAATAAACCCCAGTGCCTTTGCATTATGAAGAGTCAGAAGGTTTTGCTGGAGAAGCTCACTGTGGTTGGCCATTGGAAAGTGACAACGCTTCTACAATTTCTCTCCTTAGGTGACTTCTATATATGAACTTTTGACAGCGGCACTAGGCAATATCTAAATAAATGCTGAATAAAATCAGGTTAGATATGGATCTGTAATAAAGGAAATGACGCAGTTTTCTAGTGTGTGGACGGTATTTGGAGCAGACAGAAATACTCACCTTATCCTCTGCGGTTGGAGTGACTCCATTCTACTGGGTGCGCTATTTTACTTCAAAAGTCTGCTCTTCAATAAATATGTAAGCTTGGCTTACCAGAGGTAAATACACCACCCTTATAGATAAACATCAGATCATGATACACCTATAGCCTCATCTGACTTCTATCTCGGTTCAAGTCATTGCCTATGAACATTGAACATCAAAACATTCTTCATATATAAAGTCAGGACATGGGTTATGAGCTATTCTGTATGAAACGTGTTGATTTGTGCTAATCATTTGTATTTCCATATTACAACATGCGGTAATACCATGTATTATTCATTTATATCCCTTCTAACAATGTTAAGCTGGCTAGTCTATTTTTCCATATGCACTTGATCCCTTTGTAAATAATGGACTAAAGAAAAAGTTAGACAAATACCTACTACAAACAAAACAACAGATTGTATAGATATACCTCTCCAGCATCATTTGATGTTAAAATAAATTGAATAGGGGGTAGATAAAACATACATTTTCTGGTGATAGAATTAAATGGATGGTCCAAGAATTTTTCTTAGATGGAAAAACAAATATTTTTCTTTGAGCCGTAAATAGAATGTTGTATACAGTGATGTAGATGAGCTTTGTAGAAAACAGAAATTTTAGTAAATTTTGTTCTTATTACCTTTGTTTATGTGCAGACCTGGAGGCTGCCATTGTTGTCAGTCATGTGATACTTTCCCTGCTCACTCTAAAAAGATTCTTTATGGCTATGCTAATGAAGCTCCCTCTAGACTGCAAACCTGGGAGCAGAAGCCTCTGTACCTCGTTAATGTGTTTGCCCTCACGCATTTTCAATTTTGCCAAAATATAGCTAATTGACAATAACAACAATATCAGTCTGAACATGATGGAATCCCAAAGCCACAACAGTCTAATGGCTATGGTCATCCATGAATATTTGACATGTAACCATCTACAGTATTTGCTTCACCAAGCCAACCAATGGAGTCAGTTTCTTCTTCTTAGTTCCTGGCCCTCAAATAATGTGTTATTTACAAAAGAAATGCTATAATTTAGAGGCTGTGTGTTTATCATATCACTGAGCTGG
Source organism: Spea multiplicata (assembly GCA_009364415.1). Taxonomy (NCBI): domain Eukaryota; kingdom Metazoa; phylum Chordata; class Amphibia; order Anura; family Pelobatidae; genus Spea; species Spea multiplicata. The sequence continues at coordinate 5,114,000 of VKOC01000005.1, forward strand.
TGTTGGATGACAATTATGGGAGATAATGTCTAACAGAGACTGCTTTCTCCCCTACGGCACCCATCTTCTACTGTCTATCACCGTCTTGATGAGGGTACCCATTGTTCAATTCAATGCAATAAGCACATTTTCTGCCACTATCTACCACTACCTGGGATGACTGCATCTAGGAGCTTAGCCATGCTCGTTCTATAAACCTCCTTAATAAACGAGCCCTCTGCAAAAACATGTCGATGAAATAAACAAATTTATGTGATGCCATCTGACTTTGCAGAGGAATCCTTGTCAACAAACAAAGCACTGCATATGCAATCAGAGTAAAAAGAAGAAAAACATATATGAAAAGGAAGATGCCTGTCAAAGCTAGACACATAATAGTTTACATACAAACAAATACTGGATTGGGAATTTGCATTTAAACAAGAACATTCAACTCGCCTTGTAGTGACATTGGACAAGCTGTTAATAACAGAAAATCCATGTACTCAAATACACACCGAGTATGAAAATCACCAGGAAATATGAACATTATTTTTACAGTGTACCAGGTTTATATCTCACAAAAACTGTTCAACCATACACACAGTCATTACAAAAGGGATACTAGGTGGACAAAAGCAGGAACGGTATTCACCAACGTTGGGGGGAGGAATAAGGATACGCATGGAGGGATAACACATGAACTGGTTTACTTACACAGTAAGGTACAATATATACATAGACGCAACGGGGCATTGTAAGATAAACCACGGGGGATTCTTTTAAGTTCCATTTTATATCAGTTAAGGACCCACGGGCAACTGATGACTTCTAGGAATGATGTCATAGACAAATACTATTAATTTAAGCCATTAATGGTTTATATTAATTTTAATCTGACGTGTTAAACATTCTCAAGGGCAAAATATCAGAAAAGGCAGATATCTTGTTAATATCAATTTGCCTTTTAAGTTTTTATAAACGATTAAACAAACTGCAGTGTAGGGGATATACTCCTCAACAACCGCAAATGATGTCAAAATAATAGAATTCTCCATCACTGTTTCTATTTATATATCTTTCTAGATCTGAAGGAGGTTTCTTATTGGCTGCAGTCATGGTGGCCCCATAGCCAATAAGAGTTCTTTCGCTAGTCGGCTGTATCTCCGTTATGGTGGACGAGCAGTGTTTTTGCTCGCAAACAACACGATACAAAGTAATTGCTTTTCCTCCAAAGATTTCGTTCTATGTTTTCCATTGTTTTTGTTCCTCTGGCTGGGCCTAACAGGCTCTAACAGCAGCTGTTGGGAGAGCTTTTACAAATAAAGCCAAGTATTTAAGTAAACATTTAAACTGCAGAGATCACCGCTTAGGAAGAATAAAATATGCAGTTTAACAGCCCATAGATCTTCTTTTTATGGGTCTGTCAGACAGAAGAAAAGTAACAGACACACAGAAGTAACAGAATTTGATTATGCGACTAACAGCTTTTAGTCAAAATTTATGAAGTTGATGGTTTTTCTTTTCCTCTTCTTCTCTTCCAGACGCTATTTTTCCTGGTTTATTTGCTCCCACACATATTTTTAATCGACGCTTCACATGAAAATTTACCGAGACACTTAAAGATACAATGATCTTAGAAAAAAAGCGTGAATGTCTGCCTTAACTTCCCTTGTACTATGAATAGCAGGTAATTACACAAGCAGCTTTTCACGCGGAAGAGCTGCTGGGAAGCAGGGAAGCAGCAAAGCGAGTCAGACTTGGTGCCCTTTTAAAGTGACACAACATGACATGCCACCCAACATTTCATTGCAGTTTTTTAGGACGAGTAGTTAAGATGCATGCTTAGGGACAGGACCATCTTCAGTCATATTGAGGCCTGGGGTTAGCCTCCACTAGTGGCCCCTCAGCCAAGTTGGACCTGTCCCAGAACCCCTTCATCCCTTTTGGTGCAATGCTATGAAGGTGGAGGCCTGAGCATATGGTGGTGCAAAGACTGTGGAGGAGAATAGTTAAAAAGAAAAACAGGGAGAACTACAATTGTACATATTTATGATAAAACATTTAAATGCCCTTTTCATAAAAAAAAGCTCATTAGTTTATCTTTTAATACTAACAAAATAATCATTTAGGTCATCAAAAAAGGGCAGAATCGTTCGGCCCATGTAGTCTGCCCATCAAGACTCAGATCTTAATTAGTCCTTGGTATCGTCTTAGATTCAGGATAGCCGTATACTTATCCCACACATGCTTCAATTCCATCACTGTATTAGCCTCAACCACTTCTGCAGGTAGTCTGCTCCGTTTATTTACCACCCTCTCAGTAAAGTAAAACGTCCTTACATTACAAATTCATAGAAGTAATTCATTTAAAAATGTGCTCAGTGGGTAATCACGCGACATTACCACCTTGGTGATGTGACGGATTTATAAAAGGAGTCAGAGATATTCTATGCATATAAGCCGTTAACAATATAAACTCTGACAGCTTTCAATTTTCAGTCCAAGCACCTTTTCTCACCTCATCATGCAATCACTTTCTCCGACAAATACAATAAAATCTGAATACAATCTGAATTGGATAAGGGATCATTTCAGATAATGGATCTGTCTTCTCACATGTGTCTGCTCAGGCCTCTCCCGGTGGACACAAAGCTCTTCTTGTCTGTTGTTCAGGCTTTCCTAGTGTTGCACCTACCGCGTCTGCCAGGATCCCACGTCGTCTGGTCACTGATGGGCAGTCTCCTCGAGGTGCCGCTTGCACGTCCTCTTCGTGTAGTGTTGTGCGCTTGACACGTACACGGAGGGGTGTGAGCACTGAGAGGGCCAGTCTACCGACCAGTGACGGCTCTGTTTGAGCCGCCGCAGCGTGTCAGCGGTGATCAGGTAAACGAACATTACCTCTGTGTGGCCCTTTTGGCGTCGCTTGCGGAGGTATCACAGGCAGAACTTGTTTATTGGTGCCATCGCAACGACGCTATTCCAGTGCGTCAGTCGTGATGACATCATCTTACATTCTATTGGTCCACTTCCTGTTCTCCCACCATTGGCTCTTATTAAAACACCCTTGTTCCAGCAATCACACTCCTATCATACCCAGGCAACCAGTAAATGCTGGAACCTAGGCATGATGGGACTGTGATTGCTGTTAGCAATCCCACTCCTATCATGCCAAGTCAGCCAGTACATGCTGGTACAGGGTGGCTGTAAGTGATGTGGAGACCCCAATACTGCTGGCAGCATCAATGCACAAGGGGGGCAGCTAGCCAGGTTTCAGCATGTACTGGCTGACTTGGCATGATAGGGGTGTGATTGCTAACAGCAATCACAGTCCCATCATGCCTAGGTTCCAGCACTTACACATCCATTCTGTCACACACACACTCATTCATTCATATACTCATTCATTCACAGATTCATTCCTTCAATCACGCATACTCATTCAAACAACCTCCCCCACTCCCTTAACTGCACTGCAGCTCTCTCGATGCCGCTCACAGACTTCAGCAGGGGGCGTGGCCTCCCTCTGCGTTCTCTTGTACTGCACCGAGGAAGCAGGACTGGAGCAGAGTCATGTGATGTCACGTACATTCACGTGACTCTGCTGGGTTCCGCTTCCTCTGTGCAGTACAAAAGACCCTCCCATAGGTAAGCAGCAGGGCTCTTGTGATCCCTGGCTGACGATCTCACTGGGCCGCATGTTGGACGCCCCCGGAATAGGGCATGTTTGTACCACCTGTACAATGGGAAGTGGAGACTGGGAATTCACACAAAAAATAATTTATGATGCACAGGTTATCATGAACTATTAAATTCATAAACCCGACACAGTACAGCAAGGTAACGAGAAAGACAGGTGAATGGGCTGGATGAATGGACAAAAATTACCAAAAAACACTCCAAAATCTTGTGGAAAGCCTTCCTAGAAGAGTGGAAGCTGTTATTGCTGCAAAATGGAGACCACCTACATATTAATGTGTATTTATTAATGTATTTATATCATAAAAGTCCCTGTTGGTGTAATGGTGCAGTGCCCCAATACTTTTGTCCATATAGTATATGTATACATATATATATACATATACTATATGAACAAAAGTATTGGGACACTTCACCATTACACCAACAGGGACTTCTGAGAAGTATGAAATATTATATATATATATATATATATACTTTTTATATACGTCATACTTCTCAGAAGGTTATCACATTAAATACCTGAACATTTATATAACAATGCTTCCTCTAAGCCCCGGTGTCATGCCCTTTGATACTGAAACATGTTAGCCCATTAACAATTAAATTAATAGGCATGGCCACTTAATAATAGGTTTAAGTGGTTATCCAAAACCCAAATGACTTGATGACACAAAAGGTATTAATCTGGCTTTCGTACCAATCTGTATTCCGTAACATTAATTATCCCACACAATTGCGGGCATACGACGGTTGACTTATTTTCTGATCACAGATTAGTTAACCGTATGGTCTCGGATCTCGTTTGATTTGAAATGTTTCCCTACATGAATTTTTTATGGTATCGGCTATCAATTACACAATTATCATGAAAGTAATTTAAGATAAACTACAGGTGCCACATCAATTTCGGAAAAAAAGAAACAAAATACTGCAAAGTATGGTGAAATCAATTTGCTATGTAAAGCAGGTCACAAGAAATGGTGAAAAAGGCGATAAACGAATATGCAACTTCTTAGTTACCTTAAACTGACCGTAAATCATAACAGTATAGTGAATATTTTACAACGTTTCAAGAAATAACTGTGCTTTCCTCATGTGACAAAGTGCCAGCAATGCGGTTCCAGCGCCGGATTCCGGGTTAATGCTGCGCAAAACGTTTGGAAGAATGACGGTTAAACCAAAGTACAATTTTGTCCACATGAAAAGTCTCTGTCACTGTAATTTAGTTAACGCTAAAATTCTACTCTTTGACGTACTTTGTCACTTCCTGTAATGTCCAAAATGAAAGGGTTTGGAATCTATTATGCTGTAGACTGCACGGGCGAACGTGATGACAGGGTTATGGCCGAGATGCTTGTTACAATCACTTGTAAATTCTTACATTTCATAGAAGTTGAGTGACAGACCTAAGGGCCTCTTCTTCTAATTGCATCTGAAGTACACAGGCAAATGCTGAGCTTAATTGTGTTTTATGATTAACTAAATCATTCCTTCTGTCAGGGATGGAAGCGAAATACATCAAACTTTATTGCGTGTGGGACAAGAGGGGACCGTCTGAAGGATACATGGGACCTTTTGTGGACATAATCACTACTCACCAAAGCTCCATTAGAGTGACCACACCGCCATTTTTCATAACACTTATACATGTATTATGTTTTTGACTGGTACATCCCGCGTACTGCCCCCTGCAGTACATGGGGTGTATTACTTAAGTAACTGATTCCCTTTTTGTGCGTTTATACATTTCACATACATCAGAGAGCAGCACCTCATATGTGCTGATCAGTAACATATGGAATATATATATATTTATTATTCCTAGGAATAATGACCCAAATGTTCATGCTTTCCACGAAGAACGAGGCTTTGATGTGCATATCTGACTTACGGTATTTTAACCGATGCCCAAAATGCAACTCCTACTTAAACAAAATGCAAATCCTGATACTTATTCATATACAAATATAAGTGACCAACATGCAAAAATCAACGGAAAATAAGGAGCTATACGGTGTATCTGTAGTTCTGTACATCTGTATATGTCCATGTAAATATATCTGAGAGGCGAGCCCCGGTATAAGTGAGTATTATTGATCTCTCTCACGCTATTCTAGTTCTCTGTTCCTGTAATTCCCATATGTTACTACTGAAAGCTCGCCGGTGGTGGGAGATATGTGGCTAAAGAAAATCTCTTTTCCTATAGGGCTTGGTAAGAATTCGCTTGCCACCCACCAGTAACTTAATTTAGAATCCAATCCCGATGAACCTTCACTGTTACCACCTTATGCTCCATAAACGCAGAAAGAAACCGGGGAAGCGCACCCAAGGTGATTCATGTTGCATTGACCTACTGAGGGAATTCACGTTCTTACCTACGGTACACTCGTTAAATGTAAAACGTTGAATGCGTGTTCTAAAAATAATGACTTAATATTACCATAGAATCAGTGCAACAATAGCAGCCCCAGCTGCAATGCGAAAACACCCGCTAAAAGAGCGGAGCCGAGAACCAATAAACTTACCAGGCTGTGCATAATTTTCACTCCATCTGGATTGACTGTTAGTGCTTCATCATACAATTGCTTAGCCTCCTCCAAACAGCCTTTCATCTCCGCGAGCTTCCCACGCATGTACAGCACAGTATGTGATGTGGGGAAAATGCTGGCTGCCTCCTGGATAGAAAAGCCTGCTTCTTTCAAATGGTGCTGTTCCATGAAGAGCTCAGCTAAGTAAAAATGACAAAAAAGGACAATAAATAACATTTTTTTTTTTTCTTTATTGTTTGGTATTTCTAACAAACTGGCCGTTTCCCCAACACAGGTTGAGCGGCAAACGGACATTGAAGACGTATGCATGCCATGGCCAGCACAGCTATCCTTCTGAGCAGGTATATATACGCAGTGACATTCGCGTTAAGACGATACAAGATATTCATGCATTAGTTCATGGTCCTGCTCGTTGGAAACGTTTAGTTACAAAAATTCTCATTTATTGTGAAGGCTACCCATCCTATCCCAAAAGGGATTGAGGGCAGTGGCATTTCATTGTAAGGACTTTCAGCGTGCCTCTTATTTTGTTTTCAATCTAAAATATGAATCCTTTAAAACCAGCATAGAAACTATACAATGACCACTAAAGAAGAACGCTGGAATGAAAGCTGATGGAATCAAATCCACCGAAGTGATTAATGGGGTTCAAAGAAAAATAGTATATATATTTTAGCCAGATTTTTCTAGGCAATCAAGAAATTTTGTGGACATGTCTTAACTCTAGATTCTAAACTTGCCAGCAGGGCTTTGTTTCCCTAATGCAGCCATTCATCCTAATCTGTCAATTCTAGTTTGGGCATACCCTTTAAACGTATCTTCCTTAAGGAGCGCTGTGTAAAGTGCTGGCACCCCAAAAATAAAAGATAACAAATAATAGACGTACGCAAATTGAGCAAAATCGACTTGGACAAAATTTTTATTTAGTTTTTGCTGCATTTGTTTTTGGGCAATGAATTTCGTTGCCTGGCTGTTCCTTTCAAACAAAATTCGGAGGTCTTTTTGATTCAGAACCAGGTTCGGGGAGCATTCTCAAAAGGGAGAGATCCCTGACACCTTCTGAACTCGCCTTTCATTATAGAAAATAAAAAAAAGTTCCTCCAGAGTAAGGAGGGTCAAAGAGGTGCAGCAGCAGCAGCAGCAGCAGTAGGGCAATGGGCCTGGGCAGGCAGACACCGGCACATCATAGGCACATGCAGTCCATTGGAGCAAGACTGAGTTTCCCCAATATTATTTATTTTAATATCCAATGGTTAATTTATCAATGAAGAATAATAGATGATATGATAGAAAAATAATAAGACTTGTCCACAAATTACAGGTTTGGCTGGTAGAATAAATGGGAACTGTCTTCATCAACTAATCTCTACTCAGGAACAGGGGGAAAAATGTCTGCACTCCATGTAATACACTACAGTAGCCACTACAGCTTCTCCAATCCACCCAAAACAGTATATAACTGCCCAAAATGGCTTGTAATGGCGACTACACGTGGCAAGGAATCTAAGGAATCTAAACACATTTTTGTCATGTTCGTGATTCGTTTTCGTTAGTTACGTTGTTGATTCGGACTGGTGCATGAAACAGGCAATTTTCGTTAAAAATAAAGTTTATACGTTAATGAAGTCTAATAAATAATAACACAATAAGTGAGACGGTAAAAAGCAAGCACATGCGCAAAGAAGTCTTAATACACTTTGACCCCCTTCACTGCCACGTGACATTTTACATGTGCCTGCATTGCAATACAACACAGAATAGTGTAGTTAAGCGCATATAATTTAATTCTGAGAACAACGATAATTAATAACATGTAGAAGTAAATGAATGTACAAATTGGTATGTAATTCACAACGTGTGTCCTGTTAACCCATTGTACAGTGCGGCAGGATATCATGGCGCTATATCAATCCATTTTACAAAGGGGCCAGCACTGCAAGGACTATTTTTAAAATTATTTTCAATGTGTTAGTAGGGTCCTTTCCTAATTTTTGCCTTGAGACCCGAGTGAGCTACAGTACCAAGAAAATTGTATTTCCTTGGGACTATATTAAAATAACTAAAATAGGAGATTCTGTGGTCATGGGTTTACAGCATCATTACCTGATGATATTATAACTTGAGATAAAATCCAGTGAGTTACTGTATATAACATCATCACGCTATATAGATAAAACCAAAAGGAAAACGGTTTCACTTTCTATGATTCTATTCTATGAACAGATAATCTACCCCTTTTTTGCTGGCTAAACATCATTTTGGAATGGAGGTAGATACTTTTCTTTTGCCAAAGATCGAATAGGACCTAGAATGTGAGGTTCATTTGTAGAGATTTGTCGGGACGGTTGAATGATCCGATGTAGCAGATTTCTGCGTGTTCTCTTCCCCAAATCTGTGTGTTCTGATTTCCATATAAGGGCATATAAACTCAAATCCCACTTCTAGCCGTGTTCATTAATGCTGATCTGTCATTTTTCCAAATCCTACATTTTACAGTTCCCTGCACTAAATAAATCCACATAACTGTGTTTACAGATTACAATAAGCAATATATATATATAGTATATATTATATATATACATACATAAAGAAGAAATGTTAACTTCCTTTTCTCTGGATTTGACAGATTATTGTACCTTGTGGGTTATCGCTGCCCTGTTGTTAATTTGTTGAGGCAGCCTTTGTAATGATGGATGAGGAGAAGGAAGAGAACTTCAGGACAGGGAAATTGATTAGATGATGACGGCTCTGCCGCTCGGATAAACAAATCTCAGCTTCAACGAGGTTAAATGTTTAAAAAAATCTTCAAAACAGTTTTATTACATAAACGTGCAACATACAAGCCGTTTTAATGAAATATAATAAAAGCTGTGATTGCAACATTTCGTCTTTAATGTAGCATACTAGCATGTGACCATGAAACTGCATTTATCACGAAAACTGTCCAAAGTGTAAAATATGATCTCTTCTGCTCTCCTTCTACAAACATTGTGTTCAATTAATATCCCTGCATGTATAGAACAGGAATGGTCAGTAAGCCAGGTGTGGTTACTTTACTGAGAGGGTGGTAGATAAGTGGAACAGCTATCCAGATGAAGTGGTAGATGTTAATACAGTGGGGGAATTTAAACATGCATGGGATAGACATATACGGCTATCCTTAGTCTTATTAAGGCTTGAGGAAACAATGGGCAGACTAGATGGTTCTTATCTGCCGTCAACGTTTCCATGTAATGCTACCAGATGTGTGTGCCGGCCCCAATCTCACTGCCCTTGCTGATCAGATCACACACCGGGACTGAAAGCCTAGACATTATGTGGCGAATTCCTCCCAGTACGGCCATTAAATGAAAATGGTTTGTTTAATGAGCCCGTGGCACCATGAGGGATAAGTACTTTCCACACCAATCTACAATTAAGCGTCATTAACTAGTGATGGTTACATTGTGTGCTCTGCCTCGACTACATCTAAAAATGCTTTAAATATTATTTATATATAATATATATTTTAATCCTCTTTGGACTGTTTGTTTTTTTTCCCATTAGAACTAATCAGATCAGCATGATTCATGACCTGTAATTTTCAGTGAACTTTCAAGCATCAAAGAGCAGCGAGCGCAGAGAATGCGGACTCAATATCCTTTTATGTCTGTATATTAAGAGAATAAGTAATAAACTGATGTTATACGCCAGGCTTACTCAGCATTACAAGGAATACTAGCATTTTGAAGTTTCTTACGTAACATCAAAATATTTCAAAGGATATTTTTAACACAGAACACCTGGAACGACATTCTCTTCTGCTGTGTTTATTGCAACAAAAGTATGTGGAATAAGGGGGGAAAAGCCACAAAATAAGTGCAATATGGTCATAAAATACACCAATTATACTGGAAATAAAATGTAGAACGTCCATTCTAGAAAATCTGTGTCATTCTTGGGGGCATTTCACCTACTGGCTAATAAAACCAGATGTGGGCTCACAATTATTTTAGTTATAAAGATAATATAAAAAAATCTATGTAATTGTGTTATTTATACGTGTTATCGTATCAGACGCACAGCTTTAGTGGACTTCTGCTTTGCAGAAACAAATGTATGGATCGTTGAGTTAACACAACCAGAATATATAACATGGATTAGTTATGCGTATACCAATTGGATATGCAGTGTCAAAGAAGCTATATATATATATATATTTATTTAGTGTGTTTCTATGAAAAACACAGCTGTAATAGTTGCCTTCTGCTCCTCCGACTTCACAATTTCAGTGTAGCAGCCCAACAACTCAGAAAGCGAAATTGGGTGTTCGTTCCCAACACATTTCGCCCGGCAGCTTGATGGAACGTTCAGCCTATTATCCTGGAATTCAGGCTAGTTTATTTTATGTAGGGGACAGAGAATATTTAGTGTATGCAATATGTTCCATATGTTCAATGCAGTTCTAAACTCAGAACATGCTATACATCAATAGTATGCACCACTGTTCAAAAGTTTGGGGTCACTGAGCAGTTTTCATGGAAAAAGAGTTTTCTAATGATCAATTAGCCTTTTAAAGTTAAACTTGGGTTAGCGAACACAACGTGCCATTGGAACACAGAGATTCCATTAAAAAATCAGCCTTTTCTACCAAGAATAATGATTTACATCATTAACGACATCTGCGCTGATTTTCTGATCCATTTTGTGTTATTTTAATGGACAAAATTTGCTTTTCTTTCCAAAACAAGGACATTTCTAAGGACATTTGAACGTAGCATTTTAAAAAAAGTAATCACTGTACATTTCGTCCTAGTAACACGAGGTGCAAGCTTGATACCTGGGCAAGAAGTTAAGATGTGAAGAAAAGCGAAGCCAGAATCTAATTTACTGTCTGTCTGTCTATCCTCCATCCATGTCTGTCCTTAAAAGAATTTATATCTTTTTTAGCATGAATTATAGATGCCATAAATAAAAAAAAGTCTTTTTTAGCAGAAGCTGTCATGCCGTGTATAAAATGAGATCAGACCTTAAGTAGGCCAGATTCAAAATCAACATTCTGTCAGCGTTAGGAATTATGCTGCAGGCACAGCTAAGGCAGGTATTTTGAAGTGATCTGAAAAGCCTCCTGTGACAGAACATACTGCTTGATAAAAAATGTGCATTTTATTATCGCATGGCTAAAGAGTAACATCCGAAATGTATCGGATACATTTTAGACATGGTGCTGATACCATTAGCTTCTCTGTAACGAGAAGTTAAATAAGTACAGGAATTAGGGGCATCAAGAAAGTCCACAGAGATATCAATTAAAACACGTCCATAATCGTATCCGTTTCTACAGGTATACGCAAAACCGGACGCAAAACTCCAGATTTATATCGGAATTGTTTGCCCCTGTTCAGATCTGTTCATTAATGGGGCAGTGGTAACGATTGTTTTTGTACTTACAGTAAATTGTATTCATTGACCAGCTGAAGGTCTCGTGTCTTTGTTGTATTTCCATATGGGAGGTTAGATCAGCAGAAATTGAAAACATTGATCATCTTCCGAAAAAATGTACTATTGTCAGGTTCCTTCCTTATATTTGTTCTATGCCGTAATGGATCAACAAACTATGATGTAACAAACTGGTGGATATGGATAGGACCCTCGTAGAGATGAACTACACAAATATCTGTGACAGCCCCTATTCCTCAACAGAATGAGCTCCTGGTGAGCGGCTAAGGTGTGGTCGAGAAGAGTAAGACACGAAATCCAACAAGCAAAGTCAGGGCACATGAAGTTCCATTATACGTATAAATGGAAGCCAGGGACTGGTACATGGATAGGAGACACACAGAAGCACATCAAAAGCTCAGAGAACAGGCTCTTTGACCGGGCAAGGAGGCACCAACTACACAGAGACATTTGGAGATAAGACCAGGAGAAGCATAAAAGACATGACTACAGAAAAGGCATGCGTTGCTAACATGCTTGTCCTCGACCACAAAGTATGCAAAAGTATGCATCTTTGTACACAAAATTTGCTAAGACTTTAATTATGAGATTTTAATTGTATACCTTTTTTTTACAGAAATATACCAAATGCAATCAACTTTAGCACAGACTCGCAGATACCTCAAGGAACTTAGAAGTACAAGAAGGTGTAATTTTCTGTTTTAAAGCTGAGCTGGAAATAAGCCCCTGTGTGTTAAAACTAAACAATCTTTTCAGAACGCCAGCCTACATTGTACTTGTAAACAGCAGTTATTGTTAAGGTTCTTACGTCTCTCCGTTTTCATCATTCATTTCCATTAAAATACAACTGAAAGAAGCAGTTTAGTGAATACATTGTACACGTTCACACAGATCATGTTTTATGTGATAGGTGTTAAAAAAAATGAATTTCTTAGTGACGTGATTGATTACATTCTCCTATTGTCGTTTTTTTTTATTTCAAATACTATTTTTACATCAATCACATTTTGATCACGTATAAAGCTAATATTAAATGTTCTCATGCTAGTAACACTTTTTCAAGTTAAATACCCGTTACCATACTTGCAACACTTTTCTTTTTCCAAAAGAGACGTACGCTTTCCAGCAGGTACAAAGGAGAAGATCGACTTAACCATGATCAGTAACTTGTATTCCACATTTCAACTTATTGAACCAAGCTCGCTTTTCCATGATTTTATTAGAAACATAAGATCTCTCAGAGCCCTTTAAGGAACAATAGACAGCACTACTCTATTTTACTTCTCTGAGGCTGGCATGGGTCCCTACCGAACCTATCCACAAAGGAAGAGGGCACAAGGGCAAGCTGTGAGGAGGCTGCCACTGGTCGAGGGTCTTTCACCAAAGCCACAGAGACAGGGTCAGTGAAGCTAAATGTCTCACTGAGCTCTGAACCAAAAAGTATAAAAGCTTGTTACAGCTCTAGTTCTTGTCACTAGTTCTAATGGCGTTAGACACTGTAATGTCATAATGCCTTACCAGCATGTAGCCAGATCTGTTCCAGAGTAATCCATTGCTGGAGAGGCCCCTGCCTTTGTGCACTGCTGCGCATGGTGATTTCTGACATGGCCTGTTCAAGACGAGATGCTGCAAGAGAAGATGCCCTTTGGGACCCTAAACAACAAAAACACATAATGATTAATAGTATGCATTCACAGTTATGTCAGGATTTGTATTCTTCTTTAATAGCAATAGCCTTCTGATATGCCTCCTACTTTCTTTTGGGATGTCTATTACCCAACCTCAATACTTTTAATATTATATATTAATTTTTTTCCTAATAGGTTAATGTGAATGTGTTTTTGCAATAAGGTGCATTTAAAGGTATATGTATTCCGGTGAATGTAAGACTTTTGATCTTAAATGCAGCATTAGTCCACAGGATTATTTTCAGGGGAGTAAGATAACTGCCCCACCTTTTTGCAGCCTAAACAAGTTAGTGTTGTGTTGTTTAGTGCATTCTGCAACATTATAAAAAAGAGGGTAGTTAGTGAGGAGTAAAAACTGGGCATAAAGACTTGAACCAAATTAGGACACTTGGTAGTTTCTCAGCAGTTGTGGTAACATCTGGCACTCAGTGCTGTTATTACATTTCTTGTGATGTTCAGCCAACCAAATGGATGGCTGAGGATTGTGAGATGTGCATTCCATGATAATGAATAATGATATAAAACCTAGCCTTTGGCAATTTAGTTGTTGGGTACTCACTTTCCCATGAGGCTAAGCATCCCAAACTGGCTGAGAATCATGGTCGCTGGAGTATTAACTAACCCCAGCTACAATACATGTTTGAAAGAAACTGTATTATGTCTGTAGCCTACAAACTGTGTCTCTGCCCTGGCGGCACTCTGTGCCTGTGAGGGAGCAGCTGCCAGAGTGAAGGGGAGGAGACTAAACCACTCTGACAGCAGGGGTTTTACAGAAGTAAATAAAAGCTTTTTGGCTGCGCTCCACTGACTACCAGGTATTTTTTCTGCTCTCTATCTTTAGTTAACCTACTCTAAGTAGCCTACTGCCCCCCCCCCCCGCTGCTCCAGTGGGCCTCTGGACGCATCATAACTAGTACTGATGAAACCCCAAACCTTACCAGAAACAATTCTTTGACCATGTCCGTTTTTGCCTCATTCACAAATTTTCTTGGGAACACTTAATTGTCATGTGATACAAAACAGGCACTTATAGGTTGTTCCCACCCAAACTAAAAAATACTTCTTAAACATCTAAAAAGAGATCTGCTACTTTTTATTTGCTTGGCCTACTAGAAACCACATTTTAAGAGGGAAAATACCTTTAAGATGTTGAGATCTAAAGAATTTCCTTACAGCCGTTTTTTTCTAGACTCAGAGGGATGTTCTTGTGCTAATGGATAGAGGGGGTAACTTTGAGCATTTTCCATTTAAGAGGCAATAGTTGAAACCATATCTGGGCACATCTGCAGAATTCATGCCCTCCATGTATTAATAATAGCTAGATTAACAAACTACCTCTAAATTAAACAGCATAATCCAAGAAAGAAACAATAACTATTGTTGTTTATCCCGCTTTTATTGTTCAAAGCAGAAGTTTTCCCTTGCATCCGCCTACTACTACCAATGGCCCTAGATGTATGGTTAATTCTGTATTTAAATTCATAATGTGTTTACATGGCAAAACTACTGAGTCACATGATTTGGAAATGCCAACCTGTGAGGGACAAACAATTTCAAGACATATTTAATATATTATACAAAATAATGAGAGCAATTCTGTCAGGTAAATTCAACTTACATCAAAGATTAAAAATTAGCTCCGGTGCTTTAAGGCCAGTGGCCAGCGAAACACTAAAGCATCGGACCGGCTGCACAAGTGGCAAAAATGGTAAGCAGCAGACACGAAAAGCATGGGGCTACCAGACATATCTCAGTGTGCTTGATGGACAGTTTAGGCTTGTTTTTTCGTGCCACTTATATTTTGTTTACATTTTAAAGCACAGCGGGTATCTACTATCTATTACCCAAACGGGCCTTTTTTAAAAAGGGTCAGTACTTTAAACCTGGTAAAATAGTCTTTTTTTTCCTTGGTGAACAATCCAATAAACCTGCAGTTAAAGTTGTTTTGGCATAATAGAGTAATGTTAAACTAACAATGGACCGATAAAGCAATAATTCTCAGGATGTTTAGAGTTACGCATTTATTGAGTTTACTTAAAAGTAAAGTTTCTCTGTTTCATTGTCTTACAACTGTCATAATACTCTACATGAATAAATTGTTCTAGACTGAATACATTTTTACTGTGTAAAAACCTGTACATTTTCTGTATGTTCGTATATTCAGCCCTTTTAAAGGACAGAGTTAGCCAATCTTTGGTAGAACTAATCAGGACTATCTCTGCCATGATCATGAGTATGTTCATTTTTTGGAAACGAGCGATAAATGTTTAGTAAGGGTGACTGAGTAGAAAAAGATACAGCCCAGGCCACAGGACAGACACCATGATTTTACTTACCCATCAAGTAGTATAAGGAATGGACAGATGGGTTAGCAGGTAAAACAGGGTAATGATACATTACACTGCACACAGGGCCGGCCCGACAATGGAGCCGAGTGGGGCAACTGCTCCATTTTTTTTAAAGCGGAAGAGAGAGAGGGGCGCCGAGTGGTTTTCACATACCAAGTTGTCAGTACCCGCTCGGCGCCCCTCTCTCTCTTCCCTCTGCGAGCCCTCTAGCTCGGTCTTGGTGCCGGCTTGTAATGCTGAGCGCCGGAAGATGCCGGGAGACTCGCCGCAGGACTGCTGAAAGGTAAGTACGGGGGGGGTAAGATAATAGGGAGGGGAGAGGAAGGGTAGATAATGGGGGGGCAGCAGGGTAGTAATGGGGGGGGGCATTTTAAACTTCGCCCCAGGCGGCATTTTGTCTTGGGCCGGCCTTGACTGCACACCTCTGAACTTTGAAGAGATAGGGCAGTGAGACTGGTTTATAGAAAGTAGGTTCTTCATGAAAGTAACACATATCACCCTAATGCTATATACCGTATTTGCTCAAGATGACCCCCCAAAATCTGAATATTAATTTAGGGGGAAAAAAGTCGACCTTACCCCAAAAAAGTTTTACTAGTAAATATTAATTCATGTAAACTATTTTTTTCATATTTAATAAAAGCTATGATTGAGAAAAATTTATTTTTGTGTTTTTATTTCCTTTTATTTGCCAACCTGCCCCCCAGTTATGCACACCTTCATCCAGAATTGCCACTCTGCCCCAGAAATGCCTTATACCCCCTATATGCCATTCTACCTCCCTGATATGTCTTATACCCTCCTATATACCACTCTGCCCCATGATATGCCTTTTAACCACCTATATGCCACTCTGCCTCCAGAAATGCCTTATACCCCTATATGCCAGGGGCATTTCATGGGCCATAGTGGCATATAGGGGGTATAAGGCATTTCTGGAGGCAGAAATTGTTTGGAAATGGCCTTACGGCACTTCCCAGATTGAAGGGCAGCAACAATTGCTTCTCTAACATCATTGCTGATGTCTTTCCTGGCATTTATGTGAATATGTCTGCCCTTTCCTGCTCCTAAAATCAAGTAATCCCTGAGTTCAACAGAACCAAAACTCATAGGAACTTGTGAGCAGAGGGGAGAAGGGTTGCGATCTCTATTTATCGAGCATTTCTTTTGGTCACAACAAATTTTATTGAGGACTGAACTGCAAACCAATGCAAGTTAGCTGCACACTGTGTGTGTTTCCGTAGAAAATATCAGGGGTCTTTTCCAGAGAGGGGCCCTGTGGCATTTTTCTTTTAGGAAGAGCCCTTTATAAGTGAGAGTTTAGGGTTAATCAATTACACAAACTTCATTTTGAATACATCTTGCAAGAGTTGAATTAAAAATAAACGGACGCACCAAGCCAAAGCCATTTGTGAGTTCACTCCATAGTGAGTTGTAGCCATGGGTGCTATCCATGGCTCCACGTTTTGAACCTGGAAACAAGTGAAGGCAGGGTAGCTAAAAGATTATTTGCGGTGCTCATCATGTGTAATTCTTCAGTGGCGGGACACAAGTCATTTACCCAATGAAATCAGGATCAATGGTCCCTGGCAAACTTCTCCCAACTAGTAGGGTATCGTTTATAACTCTGCTCTGACCCAGGATATTAAGCCAGGTTTACATCAGAATACTATCCCAAGCTCTACAGTCAAGTTGATTTATTTGGAAGAGCAGATGTTTAAAAAAGGCTGAGAAACAGACTAGATTTATGGTCAGGCTAATGAAGTGTGAAATGTGTTGGAAGATAATACAGTGAGGGAATTTAGACATGTATGGAATCGGCGTAAATCTATCCGGAATCTAAAAGGTCTCAGTCTTACATCAGGAAAAAAGGGCAGACTAGACGGCTGAATGTCATCAAATTCTTTTTTTCTATATTGAAAAACTCTGATTATAGAAGTCACATAAAAGAAGGTATATGGTCTCACAGGGAGTCAACTGCTCAAATAATTTTTACTTTTTAAGTTAGAATTTTGGAAACAAGACTACAAAGCTGTGAAATAGATTTTCAGGTGCAACAGACTCATTCGGGATATTTATTCAAAATACACGTTTTTAAATGGTGTTTTCAATGGTGATATCATAAAATCTTTAGATTGTGTTTATGTATAATGCAGACTTTTATTTTCTAGTTTCCAGGACAGCTTTTGTATGAAATGACATTCTTATATTTTTCACCTTTCCTATAACAAGTGGACACAATTAGTGAATTACCAAAGTCTTACCCTCCGACTGCTATAAAATATATCAATAACAAAGTACGGTTTTACATTACTAATCGCTGGGGCAAAATAATAATCCTCCGCCTCAGGCATTATTAGGCTGTTTTTTTTAATTCTTCAATTATTCATTTTAAGTGTATTCAGTAACAGAATACACCACAGGCGTCGTTCAAAATTTAAATACTTTCCATGAAGGCCATTTGGTGACCTTTCCATTTAACAGACATTTTCCAGTATCTGTCAAGGTCCTGCTTCAAGACCTAACCCCTATTAGCGGCAGGATTAACAAAAAAGTGCTTCACGGTGTGAAACCCCATGTGACTCTGCCATAGAACAACAATTTGTTAGGAATGATTCTTAATACTCTACAGTCTATCAACTCTCTGTTTTTTTAGGAGTTAACTTTTAATAACTTATCCAGTTACAAAAACATGAAACTGGAGAGATCTATGCAAGCTGGGAACAGACACATCATAGCTGCACCTCTGTTAATTTTCCTTCTAATACTTTTTGATCATAAATGCTTCCTAATTTATGCAAAATTACTTTACATATTATTGATGTTAAAGGTGGAGTCGATGAATCTTCTCTCATTGGGACCCCAGAAGGGTTGTTCCTAATTCCCGTTTGTATGTAAGAGTACATAAGAGCACATTTGTTACTGTTCCTGATCATAGGGATTTGTATTGTTAGTAAGTAAACTATACTGTTCGGGACAAGATCCATTTTAACCCCTTAATGACAAAGCCCTGTACATGTACAGGCTCAAAATGCATTGTTTTCAATGGGTTTAGGGACCGCCCATTGTCCGTAAGTGGTTAAACCGATATGTTTTTAGTAGAGATATTTGGACAAATCAGAAAAAAAGATAAGGGAGAGTCTTTAGCAGAACCTCTTCAATTGACACATTCCCATATCCAGGTCTCTGCATAGGGAAGAGCATGTATATGGCGGAGGATTTAAAGGGGAACTCACAGCTTTTAGCATAACATTATTATTATTTATTTAAATAGCACCATCATATTCCATGGTGCTGTACAATGGATACACAGGGCATAGTAAGTAGTGCATAACATAGAAATTTTGACAGCATTGCAAAGGTTTACCTAAAACTATAAAACTTAGAACTGGGACAAAATGGCAGCTAGAAGAGTAGTATAAGCCATTGGAAGTTAGATGATCATTTTATACGTGGTTAAAAATTCAACATACATGAGAAAGTATAACAAACACACTAACACAAAAGCGACCCATCTTTATGTGTGTGATTTTTGCTTACCATTCTCAGGGTCATGTGTATCGGGGAGAGCGAGATGCATTCCACTGTGTTTTCTTGTCAGGGGCATGTCGGCTAAACTGCTTTCTTTTTCAGAGTCGCTAAAAAATGGAGGAAAATATAATTCTATACCACGGTTTTCATCATTGCAAAACAAAACAAACTATATAAAGATCGGAAGCAGTACTACCTGTAGCATCAATGCAAGTAAGGAAATACACTTTATACAATAATATGGAATGGTATTTCATATTAGTGTCCCTTTAAGTAATCCCCAGTAACTTCCCATCGCTTTATTTGGCTATAGACATCAAGCTGTTATTCACGGGCTGCCTTTTAGCTGGCACACCATGCTGCCAAAACATGATTCACCCACCTTCACAGTGGGCTGTGACTTTTTCTTCCACAACAACGGTTCGTATCGCATTGTATTGCTACTTGTTTTTATAATTTGGGACCTAATCAACATTTGATCAATTTTACTGCATATAACAACACATATTTTTTTTTCTATTGATCCTTTTTATTTGTGAATTAAAAATCATCATAATCTGATAGAATTACATGCAAGATACACCATCTAAATGAAATGTGGCTTCCCAAATTACAGTATTCTGTAGTCGATGGGGGTTAAAGCACTATGCAGATATTGTTACAAAATATGAAGAGATTCTACTTTGGTGTTTTGTTTGAAAAAACGATCTTCATTTATGTATCAAACAATAGATGTGTCATACAGCTAAACAAACATTATACTGAAATTACATGGTACCCCTCTCTCCCTTCGATACACCTACACAGAAACTCCTGGCTTCTTTAATCTCTTAATAAACTGCCAGAAGTCCCGGGAACATTAAAAAATAATAGCTCCACAAAGCATACGAACGCACTTACAATTCTGGGCTATGAGGGACCCTGCACACAAACTGACCTATGATCGAGGGTTAAAAGTTACGTATAAACCTTGACTGAGGAGATTAACACAGCAAAATCCTGTATCCCTTTTTGGACTAAGACGGTTAAGAGTATGAGTAAATTACCCATTAATGTTAACTTATCTATGTCTCCTCCAGGTAATACAGGAAATGTTAAATATCTTCTACATGAACATATTTTGAATAGAGGTGACAATTTAGAATATCACCACCTCTTGGCAAGCAGTGGTTTTCATAAGGGTCATTTTAAGAACCATTTGCTTGCAACTATTAGGGAGTCAATGTACCGTAATATAATGTTTGTGGGGGTAATCTTTGAAGTTTCAGGATCAGCTTCTTTATAAAAAGTTCATTAATAAACATAGGCGTTTACTCAGCACTCTGGCGAGCGGGTCACTCACAGTTTTTTAATCTTGCACCATAGTTTATTAGCGTATGTGGGAAGTTTGAAACAAACCAGTGATCCAGTTATCTTACATAATAGGATTCTGCCTCACCGGAGAAAGTGAATAAAAAAAATGAAATCATGCTTAGGATTTTGGGTATTAGACAGCGAATGCTATTTCAAGTAAAGTTTCAGCCTGGAAGGCACAAAATAATGGCGCTGGAGCCACTCAGATGATAAGATCCAAGACCATTTTATTAATGGTTTCTGCAGACAGTGTATGTAGGATATGACATCATAGTTTAGGGACTTATGTCACTAGAACTGGACAACAAAGATTATTCTGCCATAGTTTACAAAAGGTAACCCTAACTGGTTATATTGGTTTACCATATTTATATATTTTTTCAGTATGTAAGCAATATAAATAAATAAATATAAATAGATAAATATCTTACCTCAGTTGTGAAACATTAAATAATTTTTGCCACAAGTACAGCATATGCCTACAAGTGATGAGTGCCTCTTCTGGTCCTTTGTGTACCCATTCCAGTTTAAGTTTGGTGAACAAGATGCTACAGTAGACAACAAAACAAGAATGGGAAAGCAAATAAGTCCTCTTTTTCTACAAATAAGCTACAAAAGGGTAGTTTGCAATCAGCAGAAACCTTACACAGACAACAAAACAAAGAATAAGACATCATTTAAATTTGCTTTATGTGTCCTAGTTTTGTTTAGCCATTAAATAAATAAATGATTTATTTTACATACATATATAATAGGAAATTATATAAATTATTATAAAATATTTTTCATTGGTCTTTAAACAGAACTACAGATAAAATCAAAATGGGATGATGAAAAGCAGACTTATCCAAGGCTTCTTATATAAAATTCCCTTGTTTTCTCAGAAATATTAATCCCCTAATCCCTATAGATGATAAAAGTATTTTCAGGAATGTTTGTGCTGTGCTACTGAGTATTTTACCTTCTTTAAGGACAGCATTTTGAAGCACCTGTCATCTAAAAAAAAACCTCACATTAATCAGTACCATATCAAAAAAAAGATGCATAGGTAGTGAATAAACCAAACCGATGACCCAGCAATCAGGCTTGAGCAGATGGCAACCTCCGATGAAGTAAGCTTTGACTTACTTAATAAAATAGTTTTTTTATTGGTTTCCTGCATCTGCAGACAGTTAACTATGTTTAATATGCCATACAAACATTTTCAAAATACTTGCACTAAAAGGTGTTCATTCATTTTATGTCCATTTTGCTTGGCAGATGATGTGTTCCAACATGCATTTGGCATCCCACTACATGGGGGCAAAGACACATGTGGGCATGAGTACATTTAGGAAGCCCTCTCTACCTAACATGGTACCAAGGCAATAAGTAGGGCTCTTGGTACCAGGCCCATGTTCAGTGATGTCGTTCCCACCTCGTGTTGACATCATATCTGCTTCTGGAAGTAAATGGAGGCAAATGGCATTTTTGGCAGGTAGTTCAAACAGGTCCCCCACCTTTTGGTGCCTGGGGCAGCTGTGACACCATGGAGGCTACAGGTTACAGATTTCTATAGCATGTCTGAAATAAATCTAGACATTTGCTTTGTCTACCCTATGAAGAATTAGGTTGTGATTTGCATTACTGTAGGACTTGTTATGTTGGCCGGCAGTCCTCTATGTATTACATAGTATTAAACTCACATCTTACTCATTGTATTTGATTGTACACTCTATGGAAGGGGTGGAGGAATATTTATACACGTCGCACAGACACTGTAGGCTAAAATAGGCAAGAGTGAATCAATCAGTGTTTGTAAATATAAAACCATTTATATGCAATGTGCAATAATTCAAAAATATAACTGTGTGTTATTATTTTATATATAAAGTCAATGTTGTGATGAGTGGGGACATAAGTATTTTGATCTATTGTAGAACTATTTTCAAGCCTGGTTTGGATTTAGTCATCTGGATGCTGCATTGATACCCAAAAATTTTTATACGGCAATTAAGGTCCAAAACTAAACTCATTAAAACTGGCTCTTATTCCAAAAGTAAGATGCTTGAAAATGATATGTGCTCTTCATTTAAACAGGAGCAACTGATAATTCCACCGTTAAATAATTAAAGGGGAGATAAAGGGAATACATTTCATTCTTCATGCATGAATTCCTTCCAGTGATATCATAGGGCAAGTTACTGAACCTAATAAAAAGCTGTCAAATGCTTCCTGGATCATCCTCTCTCTGTCAAACCTCTCCTTGTACATCTCGCAATTCATTTATCTGCTGGGAACAGGTCCAGGTTCTCCGAGCACGTGCCAATGCAGTCAAAGTCCTTGCCTACAATGTATGCTGACAATGTATGAAGGAAAAGTGATGTTTTCCAAGACATTTTTACATCACTGCTGGTTGAGGATGAATGTCAGCGGGCCTTCAGCTAAATAGTATACACATGAGATAGAGCAGGATATATTTGCGGTTCTCGTTCTAACTTCTCCAGGTGTAATAGAACAGCGGTGAATAGGAGATTGCAGACAATACAATAAAACGTTCATTGGTCACAAATGTTTTGTTCCAGGGCATTATTTTTTCGAAAGCCTATCTCATAGATTTGGCAAGTAGGGGAGAGTAAAGGGACACTTCAGCCATCATATGCCCTTTAATGCATGGCCCCCATAAAAGTTTGTGTGAGCCACAATGCCCCCATATGTATTTGCCCCTTTCAACACTCCCTCAGCTAAATGCCCTGCAAGAGATATATTCTTGCACATGATCTGCTCACCTCCAGTTAGCTTCAATGCTGGCTGAAATGAGCGGCATGGGCTGGGGTCTGTTCACTGGGAAAACTTTCCTGCCACTGATTGACTGCTACAAGCGGCCGATTGATGAACAGACAAATCATGGGCTGCCAGGTGACTTTTTAAAATTTATTTTCTTTTTTTTATATATACAACAGACATATTTCCTTCAGTGTGTAGCAGAATGGATAATGTATTTTGATTTAGAGGCTCAAGTAGTGTTACTAGAACAGAATATTCCGAGCCCAGTTGATCTTTGAGACAGAAGTATAAAGGATACTGACTGTGAGATCAGAGATCCATACCGAGAAACAGTGAACCAGTGGCTATTTCAGAAAACTGTCCTTTGGGTTAGTATTCTACTAATTATTAAGGACAGTGGCATTGATAATGATGAACAATTAGGCCTAGTCAATACCCTAAGTGAATGGAGTGGAGTCTAAGTCTAGCTTTACGAAAAACAAGAAAAGGCATAAAAGTGATTTCATACCTCCCAGGACTGCTTCTGCTAAATCCAGGAATAATTGTCAATAATAGATTTTCTCCCTATAATTGGTCAATACAGTTTTATGTCAGACTAGATTCATGACATTCTATTAAGAGGTAAGCAAAAATATAGCTCAGGGTGCCTCATTGGTTATGGTTAAATTAGATTTTGCTACAGAGATGAGCCTTAGGCAATATTACTTGCCCTGGATTGGAAACTGCCTTAAAGACAAGAGTTTTTGTTAATAAAAAATTCAAAGGTGGAGAATTACTAATTAATGTATTTATTAATAATCTTGCAGTGAGCAAGTAACAGACTGATTTATTTATTTATTTTCATGTAAGAGGATTGGAGAATGTGCCAAGCTGCAGATGAAATTTAACATTGACAAATGCAAGGTTATGCATTTTGGGAAACAATATTAAATATGCACATTATACCTTAAATACGGCTGCATTAGGGGAATAATTAAAACATTTTAGAATGATTGTAGACAATAAATCAGTAAATTGCACTGCAGGGGACAGTAATATATTGTGATGTATGAAAAAGGGTTGTGACTCACAGGAGGCAAATATAATTTTGTCTCTGTATAGCTCAAAATTAAGATTCCACCTTTTTTAAGAAAAATGATACCATAGAACTGTTAAGAGCAGAGATGGGCTACAAAGTTATTAATGAGGATGGAACACCTTAGATATGGCTAGATTATTTTACACTAGAAAAAGGCATTATATAAATACATACACTTACAATGCAAGATGCTGTCTGATAATCAATAGGACTGTTCAAAGTGATCATTCATTCAGACTTGAAGAAAGGAATTTTCACCAAGCAGATAAAAGTGCTCTTTGGGGTAAATACAGTAAACACATAGAATTTGCAACCTATAGAGGTTATGCTATGAAACGTAATTACGGTAATGCCTTTACATATAGGCTGGGAATTTTTTTTAGCAAAAATGAATATACAGGTTGTAGTGACCTGACTGGCTATAGCTTCTTTGTCCAGCGGGAAATCAGATTGCCATATTGGAGTCAGGAAGGATTGTCCCCTCTTTTTAAAATGCACTCATTTCAATGTTGGGTTTTAACCTTCTTCTTAATCATCAGTGGGGTTGAATTTGATAGACATGTGTCTTTTTTATCCTATACAATGTTACCATGGCTACTGCTACTGCCATTGATTTCAAGAAGGTTTGATTTCGGAATGCTTCCTGCTTTCGGTAGAGGCACCTTCCTTACCAGGTACTTTAACACACATTCATGTTTGGAGAAGTAAACTGTCCCTTCAATTTTAAGCTTTGACATTCTATAGATTGTGCTGTTCACTTGTTTTATGAAGACATTTGCAATCATTAAATGTTTTGTAGAATGTGCCAGCCATGGCTTCAGCAAGACATCTGCTATTACAGATATCAAGCTCTTATTCCCGAAGGACTGTTTTTATCAGTTGTAACACAATCAAGTTCTTTGCAAATGGTTTAGGATCAATTTAAAAAGGACGGGAATAAACCAAGTTTTCTGGCACATTAAATTTTCAATATAATAGGGATGTGTTTAAATCCTTAATTAAGCTACCAAGGATTCTTGCTTATCCAGTGGTCTAGGAATCAGTAGCACGATTGACACAACTGATGCACTTGTTTTAATCTACTGCTGATCTGTTTGCATAGCTTTATGAAAATTCTCGTCAGCCTCTTGAGATGTTCGCCCTTCAGCAGGATGCTTAAAATGCGACAGCACTCGCTATTAGCAAGAATGACTTCTGCGTGGCTGGATGTTCCACTTAATTATCTCACCAAAACAAATATGGCTGCAGTCTAAATTCTTCATTCCCTTTTCAAACACAGGAAAGTTGCAGCATATAATAATTTTCAATCGACAGTGTAGTTTTTCGCCTTGAAGGTCACCTTCCGAAACTCACGAAATGGTTCTTTGTGTCCTACTTTCCTAGAGCTTAAGGGAAGACTACAGATGTGGGTCTGAAAGAAATGAAGCCCAAAAGAGACAACAGGCTAGCTTTAATTCATACAGAAAGAAGTAAGATTTCTACTTGTATGGAGCACACAATGGTATTTCATTATTGCACCATAGAGCTTTCTAACACCAGTCAGGTATTCCAACCTCAGACAGATTCAAATACAACAGAAAATTCTCCACTCATTGATTGCTAATTCTTCCATGGACTATGATAGGAAAGTAATGAAAAAATGATATTGTTTATCTCATGTAACATATCCTAGCTTCACAGTTTTATTTTTTGCCAGGTTTAAATCTTTCACTTCACAGGACTTACAGAATACTTTAATATTCACTATTGTTTCAGGAGGGTGCTTGAGACACTACAGTGTCCCTTTAATAATGCTGTTATTTTCCGTAAGTTTTCTATTTGCTTAAACAAAACTGTTTAAAAGTGTCTGTGAAGTAGAGGAATTGTAAAACGGTGGTGGTTGTAGTGGGAAGGTATTGACGCAATACATGGGTGGAAATCTGTAGTTGAGCAGGAGGCTCGTTACCAAGTTCTAGTACTAGTCTCCAGACTCCTAATGACCAGGTGAAGATAGTTGGGCTTAGTTCTGGACCATTTCCAATGTTTCTGTCAGTTTCCCAGCTAATTTCAATAATAACCCCACCAACCCACCCAAGTTACACCCATCCTGAAACTGCAGATGGAGAGAGAGGAGCTCTGCTGAAAATGTAGCTTTATCGTTGGGTACTAGAACCAAAATGGTGCATAAGATTGTCTACACCTGCCCCCCCCCCGTAAAATACGGCACTGTTTACATCTGCCCAAAGGCTTTTGTACAAGAGCCATTTAGAGAACGAGACTGGACCATGGAATTTTGAGAATGTGGACATTTAACTACCAGAATTAAAATGGGGTAATACTAAACATGTCTTCACCATCTAATCCCTGTACCAAAGAAATGAACAGAATACTTTTGCTGACCGTACCAAATTAAAAACCTCCATCCAGCATTTTCCTTTGCCTTTATACATATATATATATATATATATATATATATATATATGCACCATAAAAGCTGTACTGGGGTCAATAATGCACGTTATAGTTTCTAATACCCTTTAATATGCCACCATATGATTATTAGTCCATCGCTAGATAGTTTTAAATTGAGGGGGGCTGGAGTAGGTGACAAAGGCAACTTATTTGAATATTGATACAGGACTTACTAGCTGATTGTACTATATAAACACATGTTGTAAATAACAATGCAAATGAAATGTATAGTATAGGCTCAACTTCGGATTCCTTATCTAACATTGTTCCTTTTTTTGTAAGCATTCTAGATCTAGATTCTAGCAGAATATGTCACCAAAAGCTGCAGTGTTCTGCGTGAAGTTCAGCCCTTATCCCATCCTCCAGTTTCCAGCTGCACGGATTGACCTCAGACATACTGCAGCACTGCTGCAGGTCTAGCCAGCCAATCAGCAGCTACGGCCCCCTTTAGAAATGAAGCATTAATGCGGTGGGTTTGGAAAAAGGAAAAATGAAAAAAAAAAAAAGCAGGGAGCTCAGCACTTCTTAAGTGAAATGAAATGCAGCTCTAATTCGAATGTCTCCAGAAACGCCAGCACGTAATAATAGTTTTCCTCCTGAGTTAAATCAGGAAATGGCTGTAAATACTGTATATACAGTATGATTACTGCTATAATGACCTCAAACCGTGTGGATCTAAGGCAGCCAACAGTAATACATCTTATCAGAAAGATTATCTTTAAGGTGGCAGCAAATATTACTTCGCTCAGCTGCTCCTATTCATGGGTACATGGTCTTGACCCTTTGACTGCCATCATGTTGTGCAGCTGTGTTATTCAAAAGGAAGTGAAAACTAGGAAAAACTGCAGCTCAAACAGCCATCGGTGCAAGAGCACACACAAATACATTGATGTGAATTATTTCATAGCAGTCAACAGTCCTGATTCACTTAAGACACTCCTGTTTCATGCTGGCACTTAATTGGTTTTCTGAGTTCCGAAGATGCCTTGCTTGCCTGCTAAACATAAATACACAGGGGCCACCACTAGACAGAACAATGGAAAAGGGTTGGATAGTAAGCACGGTAGGTAATGTATTTTTTGCCAATACAAATCAGGCCATGTATAAATCCATGTGATATCTCCAAACTGTACTGCATGAGAACACCAACAGCATCCGATATACACTCTTCCTGGCTCATGTCAGCATTGGTATCTCATCATCTTCATCGGGCAAGGGGTCCATGACTGGACAACTCTCCTGCTCCTAAGCATAGCCCTTCTGAAGTTTTAATAATTGAAAATGTTAATGAAACACATTTGAGATGCACTAGCCCATTCTCAGATGATGTTGTTTCAAACACACTGTCTAAGTTCTTATAGGTCCCCGCTCAGTTAGTCTTTGGACTTCTGAAGCCTCATTATACAGTAATACATCTTTAAGGTGGCAGCAAATATTACTTGTTCAGCTGCTCCTATTGATGGGTACATGGTCTTAACCCTTTGACTGCGATCATGTGGGGGGAAACACTGCCATCACTATGGGGGAAAGAGCCGAAAACCGTTGGTAGTGCTTCATTCAAATGTCGCCACATCGGATTTGTTATGACCCAGTGAATACTGCAAATAAGGACATAGTTAAGATTCTGGTGAACTCAACATTTTGTAAGTTCTAAAATATTACATGGAATATATAATATCATTTCCTGTAGAGAAATATCTTAGAGCATAAAGAATAATTGCCTTTTACTATACCCCCCTATCCAGAAAGACATCATCATCACTTGTCTCCTGCTTGAGGCTCACGGATGATAAAATGTGCCACTTAGCTGTCACTGGAATTTGATCCAGGATCTTCCGCTCTAAAATGATTGTCATCGTTCTTCATTTATTCCATTTACTAAGAACTTTATATTTGTAAAATACCCAACGGGTTGCCATGGTAACTTTCAAAATCAGTCAACCTTGCCCAAGGAAACATTGGTGTGTTAAAAAAGTGCCATTCTGTTCTGGTTGTGATAGGACAACAATTTAAAGGGAACCATGTTTGTTTATTTTCTTTTTTATATATAACAAAATTAGTTAAAGGGAGAAATCCATGGAAACTTGCGTTTATGTAAGTGAAACGAGCTTCCATTACCTGCAGACCCTGCCATTGTAGGCAATCGTAATACTTTGGATAACTTTCCCTTTGAGCAAATTCGAGAAATTTGTGTCTGCACGATTAATGCTCTTTACATGTTGAACTGTTGACATACGGTAATCAAATTTTTTTTCCGAATTCCCCTTTAAAAACAGGTTTAAAAATGCTTTCGAGTGAAAAATGAATCTTTTTTGTATAGGGTTTTTTTTAAGGCTGTTATGCTGGTCCAGTCCACTAAACACAATTCTTATAATATTTACTGTACGGTAAAATTGTCTTAGTCTTATTCACTCAGAGGGGATCTAAGAGAGGATTAAGGGACTTTGTTAGCATAGGTAGGACTTCATTAAAAAAATAACATATAGAACCAGCTCAGGATGATTTCGAAATATATCCAAAATATGATATGATTGCCTAAAATGCGTAAGATCCTCAGATGAACAAAGTTTATTAGTACACTGCAAAACAAAACCTGATTCTCTTCTAGATCTCTTTAAAGGCAAACTTATAAAAAAAAATATCGGGGAAAAAAGTAATGCATTCCACAAAGAAACCAACACCATGATTGATTGCTCATTGAATAGATGTTACCAGTTTTTGTTTCTAAGTGCACAAGGTATGGATGATATAAACAATTATATTTGCATGCGGCTGAAACAATCATGGATCTCATCCCCCCTTAAACCAGTGGTATATACTAAATACGGAATGATTGTGCTGCTCTGTATTCCGTGTCTTTCAGCAGGTTCACATCCAATAATTGTTTCCTAGTTGTTGTGGTGATGATTGAGGTTTCTTGATTTATACCTTTTTAAATTAGATCTCAGATGTGACCTAATCCTTGTCATCACAATAGGGTAGAACAACTACAATAGAACGAGCCTCCAAACCCTCTTGCACGGAAAAGGGTTAAAAGCTGTATACTCAGCTCCTGATTGGATGCGACCTCTCGCTGTCGCTAGGGAAAGATACTGTCGCTGCAGTGAGCTGAATGACATTATCTGCTGGAAATCCTTTAATTAGTTCTGTCTTCCTTTCTATTTATATATTACTTAATACTATCATTAAGCAAATATGCCCCAAATCCTAACTTTACAGTTCTGTACGCTAAACAAACACCAAATAAAACATTAACCAAACAGATTAAGGTAAGCAATTTTCTATGTATTAAAAACCCATTTTATCTGTATACCATCAGAGCAATTTCCTGCGCCCTCGATCTGCGTGACTGTTCTTCCCCATTAAATTGAAGTTGCTGATTGTTGTTGATTGGTTCTGGCAGCCCTTATAAAGTTGGGGGGAAGGGAAGAGAGAGATCTTCAGGACAGTAAATTGATTTTTGCTGGTTGTGTCACCTTTACCCACAGATCTCATCTTCCTAGAGATAAGGTTTTTAATCTAATTGTCGTCAACTCTACGGGTCAAAAAACAAAAAGCACAAACTTTAGGAAGGTTTAAGAAATTTAGTTATTCTGAAGATTGTAAATTGACAATAGGACAGGTCTACTTGAATGTTGCCAACTACATACATGGGTGCGGCAGAACGGAAAAGCGTGGTTACCAATGTACCAAAGTGTCTATCTCCTACTGATCCATAAATAAAAGACAATAACGGATCATGTACCGTTTTTAGTGCTTCGTACTAGATTATGACCAACCAGAAGTAAAAGCCCAATGTGTATCTCACCCCGTCCACCCCAGTGGGATAGCCCCTGTGGCACCGCTTGTGACACGTCTCACGATTCCACTGCAAGCATTTACTAAAAGAAATAATCCCCTTAATCAGGACAACTAAATATGATAGGATCCACCGCCACCACAATCCTTGGTAATTCCATGTATAAATATTCCCATCCAGGGAATAGCCAACGTCATCTGGCGGCCATTAAGGTAATGGGTAGAGGGTGGCTGGGTCAGGCCTAGGGCAGCACCCAAACAACATATGTCTCGGGCTATAGGACAGCAAACACAAACGGTTAATGAAAGGCTACATATCGGCTCATTCTAGATCCTTCAGTAAATGCGTGCCCTCTATCCACAATCTGATAAAGCCTTCTACAAATTTTCCCTCATCAACCAGCAATCCAAATCATCCATTTTAATGAGAAAAAGCACATTATAATCTTTTAAGGGACACCTGCTTCCTACCATCACGTGCATCTGCATTAAAAAAAAAACAGAATAATAAGACAATTTTACAGCACGGCTTAAGTAGTCTAATAAGGACAAGATGCATGCGCTAAAGAGGATGTTTCCATATTAAAATCTGCCAAAGATCGGCTGCTATGGAAACTCTGAAATGTACACTGCAATCGCAGGAGCTTTTATATGCAAGGCATCCGATATACAACAATTCATTATTATTAACATAGCAAACATATTCCAGCGGGGACGCAATAAACTAATGGAGGGGTTATCCAGGCCAAAGACTTCTACGGAGAGCTCGGCCATATTTTTATGTATTAAATACTCTGGACAAGCAAACAGATGACACTATTCTGTAAACACACAACAGAATTAACATTCAAAGCATGCGCACAACACAAAAATGACACCAAACATGTGCTACATATACTGTATATAGTTCTAGATCTTTAAAACGATCCTCGTTTTATACTGACTCAAGCTACAGCAATACATATACAGACATCTCAAGTGGGGTCTTGGCAGACCAAGTAATGCAAGCGCATGTTATTTCGGGCATGGTCTGTAAAATATACAACTTTCCACGTTTAACTGTCTTTTAACATTAAATTAACACCCTGACATATTTTGTGGTTTTTCAGATTAACATCAACAGGAATCTTGATAAAAAATCTCGATGTCTGAGAGATTAAAAACCCTAAATCTATATATCAGTATGTGCATTTGTGCAGCCAATCAGAGGCAAGAATTGAAATCTCACGTCTCATTGGCTGCGTAGAGTCGAGAGAACCTCACTCTGGGCACTCCCTGCAGTGTGTAGAATTTCTGTAACGTGGATTAGGTGATCCAGAGAACCCAGACGCTGACTGGTTATTTTTATCGTGTAAAACAAACTGCCCCAGTAGTGAGAAGATGTCACCGGCGCGTATCGAATGTACCCATCTACAGCAGAGCTATAACTTACAAGGGGGGCTGCGCTCTGCTGTAATATGAGGGGACTGTAAGAGATCTGGATTGGTGTGATCTATGGACTGTCACGACTGTAATAAATAATGTCAGGCTGAAGGAGAGGAGTGTAATAGATTATCTGGTATGCACTAAACCAATTCCTTAACAGACAAGGTCAAATGATGCTATATTAAGATACAGCTGTAACCCCCGACTGCAAAGTCTTTATAACTCTACACTATTTTGGACTTTTTGAATTCCGAGCAGGACTGTTTTTTACACATACTGCCTTAAACATATTTTATTTCTCCGTCTGGATGAAGGCATTGGATCCGACCCAAACCCTCCTTTATATACTTTTTCCAAACCTCATGTCCTCTGCTGCCCAACAAATTGGCTTTATTACGGTAATAATTACGTCAGTGCTTCCAAATGTCCGCTCGGTTTGATATCACATTCTAACCTTTATATTCTAATATTTTTTTCTCGGATATTAGAGTTGCTCCCAAATTGAAATCAGCAAAAACCTTCATAACAGTATACACATTTCTAATAATGCAAATCTGTACGAGGTGCTGAGTTTTATTTCACTGATGTAACCATCCATAGCACACATCCATTTCTTCCCTTCTAGCATAAGAGGGTCGCTGGGGATGGCCCTTCATAATGTATAATAACATCATGGAGTTGAACCGCTTCTGCCCACTCAACTATCTATTTTAGTAATTAAAAGCTTGCAAGCAGATCCCTATTCACCAAATGTATCAAATGTTTTGTCACGCCCTTTGAATGTATGTATAGTAAGAAGCGCTGAGGAAATAGATAACACTATATAAAACAAATAAATAATAATACATATTAAAGCCCTCAACTGGTTAACAAAATCAGTTGTAAAATAAATGCAACGCATACCTTCTTTACCCTAACGTATGAGCTGCTTTCTTGGTGTAGCAGCACTTTCAAACAAAAACTGGATATATGCGTTATAATCATACCTGGGAACCTCCACCGACGTCAGCGGGACCTCCCCCTTATGCCAGGGGACCGCCCACTGACATCAGTGGGCAGTCCTGGCCGCGTTCCACAAGGGAAGGCTCCAGGAATCCGGGGGCCGAAAGTTCCCAGGTATGGCTATACTAGAGTTTCATATTTAGAGAAATAACTGGCTTTTAGCTAAAATGAATTCCTCCATTCTTCTTAGGTTGGAATGTTCTCTGGTAAGTAATATCGGAATGTCAGTATAGATTTGGAGGTATTTTAATGATCAGGATGCGTTTGTCGGTTACCGCTGAGCTATCCGCAAAAGGCCTCGTCAATTTGACAGACATAAAGGATATTCTACGTGTGCATAATTACCCTGCTCGGTGCGGACTGGTACCTCACAAATCCGACACATTACAACTCAATATTGGAATACGTCACAAAGTCGTGGCAATTGGAAGCAACTTGGAATGGGATCGGAACACAATATGAAGGACATATCACGACTACCCGATACGCCTGGAGAAAGCTCATACTATAAAGCAAAACGCATTGCGTTAAGGAAGTTACGATTTTTTTATTATTACTTTCTATTGTTATCTTTGGTAACATAATTTCATAATGTAACAAACAGCAGTCTCCTGACCTGAAGTTTTCAGGATACTCCATGGCAGTCATGTTGATAATGTCGATGGCATGTTGGTACTGTTTTTGCGCCGACAATAGGAGGGCCAGCAAATGAAGGCAGTTGATATCATCCTTGTATAATTTCAACACTTCTTGTAGGTGCTCTATGGCATCTGATATCTGAAATAAATAAGACATGGAAGGCAGCTATACAACACCTTGCATTTCTAAATTTAGCTTTGTTAAATAGTAGTTTTAGACAGTGGCTGCTAGAATTACTGTAGTTAATACATAAATTCCAACATTCCCTTAAGCCTTTGTCATTATAGAAGCCCATAGTGCATTGATCTCATCTTTTTGTCCGAAGGGTCAGCTCTAGGCTAACTGCTACTAGCATAACCTCCATCCCAACTAGTAACCATTTCTTATCAGGTAACTGGAGAGGACAAGACAGCCCTAGCCCTTTAAGGTCAGACTCTGCGTAGGACGTAGGTGATGCCCATGCCTGCAGGGCCAGCCCTACAATGGAGCTGAGTGGGGCAATTGCCCCAAGCGCATTTTTTTTTTTTTTTGAAGTCGAGGAGAGAGAGGGGCGCCGAGTGGTTTTCACTTTCCCGCTCGGCGCCCCTCTCTCTTCTCTGCGAGCCCTCTAGCTCAGTCTCGGTGCGGCTTGTAATGCTGAGCGCCGGAAGTGACGTCAATTTCCGGCGCTCAGCATTACAAGCCGGCACCGTGGCAAAGCAGGGAGACAGGGAGACTCGCCGCAGCAAGTACAAAGGGGGGGAGTAGATAATGGGGTCAGCGAAGTTTAAAATGCTGCCCCGTCGGCATT
This sequence comes from Spea multiplicata, assembly GCA_009364415.1. Classification (NCBI taxonomy): domain Eukaryota; kingdom Metazoa; phylum Chordata; class Amphibia; order Anura; family Pelobatidae; genus Spea; species Spea multiplicata. Next base: position 5,148,538 of record VKOC01000005.1, read on the forward strand.
AAGTCTTGGGCCGGCCCTGCATGCCTGGATATAAGAGAAGGGGTGCTTCCTTTTTAATTCCCAACTGCACCACTTTAGGGATAGTAACTACACTAAGTTTTTTGGTTGGGCGTGTGGCTCTTGTCTTGTAAAATGATATTTTTGGGATCAGGATACCCCCTCACACACATAAACATACACCAAACTTCATACTGGATTAAAAGTAGGTTGGATTTCACAGCAGGAAATGAAACAGACAAGAAAGACTGTATTTTACCCCAATTATACAATTATTGTTGAATCATTAAATATCATGCCACCAGCGGATGTCCCAAATACACATTACAATTATCATCAGAGACCCTCCTTAAGCCGTAGATCACAAACGTGTATAAAGATCATCATCGGGTTGAGTTCTAGTAACAGAAAAAGAAACCAGCCCAGCAACAACCTTCAATTAAAATGTGACTTACACTGCGCCAGCCTGACAGGTGACATTTCAAAGCAGAAGCATATTTACAAAGCCAGAGAAGCATCTTGTTAACTTGCTACTGAGGTATTACGATGGATTGCTTTATAATATTATTTTTTAAAGAAAAGAACAAATACATTAGTTATTGTTATTTGCAATTTTATTGCCTGCTATTGCGTGTTCCTGAAATATACGCGTCCATAAAGTTATAATAATATGATCATTATCGCGTCTTTTCAACATATCAGCTAATCTTAAAAATTCATGTTTAATATTAGGTCATAGGACTGAAATTAGAAGTAATGTCGTTCTTCCAGGACTATATTGAGCACTAATCAAGAAAGACTAGGTGGAAATCATAGCCTTGAGGATTTATTATGAAAACTAGCAATGTAAAAAATTGCCTCGGGCCCCTCCAACTTCACAAGCAACATGTCCCACAGTACAACCTTTGTGGTTGTGGCTTGTATGAGCCATCTTTGCCCCCAAACAGCATGCCTGCGCCATCTTTCCCCACAAACAGCATGACTGTGCCACCTTTGTCCCTGAACAGCTTGTCAGTGCCAGCTTTGTCCCGAAACAGCTTGTCAGCGCCAATAGTTTGGCTGTGCCATCTTTCCCCCCCAAACAGCCTGTCTGTGCCATCCTTGTCCCAGAACAACTTGTCTGTGCCATCTTTACCACAGCTTGTCAGTGCCCCCAGATTGTCTGTGCTATCTTCGTCGCCAAACCGTGAACTCACTGCCTTTGTGCTTCTCCTGGGCCAGCTCAAAATTGTTGAGGCACGGTCCAGCCCTCTTTGAATTTGGACTTGCCCATGGGAAGCAGAGAGGCAGTGGTGTCACATTAAGTGACTCCGCGGTACAAGCAAGGCTGCTCACACAGTGTGCAAAACAATTACACAATTAAAATCACATGAGCATAAGCAATGAAGGACATTATACTATGGTATTTTAATTCTTAAAAATATTTTTTTTCATATTTTTGGACTTTTTTACTTTTTGTTGGAACTGGATGTTCTCCTGATGATGACATCAATGGATAATTTTTACATTGTTTCTATTTATATATACCTCTGGATAATTTTTACTTTTTTTTTTTTTTACTATATTTCTTTTTTCTATTTTCTTTTATTATATTTTAATAATCACATTGTCATTAGAAAGCTGGGCTCCATTGACTTGCATGGTTGAGTGCATTACACCAACACAGTTTAAACGAAGAGTTTGGCTTATAAGCATAAGCAAATAAAAACGTATCTGTACCTCGCAGAAGAAAAAAAACAACAAAATATGTAAATAAGTGTATGTGAGTCTCATTTATTCAAATTAGTGGCCATTATCACACTCTGAATTTAAGCCTCTTGACTTGCGTGTTGCCAAATCAAATTTTCAATAAACCTTCTATGTGCCAAAAGTTTATGTAAGTCTCCCACTCTTTCAGGTCTAGTAACTAATTCAATCCCCTGGCACTGAAAGGCATTAACCCCTTCACTATGCAGCCAACATGTATGCCTATAAGGGACTACTTACTCTCCTGGTGTATATAATTCAAATGTTCTTTCATCCTGATTTTTATGGGGCAACTGGTAATGTATTGTTTGTGACAACTTAAACAAGTTATTAAGTGAATCACTGATGATGAACTATTGCAATTAATATGACAATACATATCATAGCTTTTCCCTGTTACGGTGAAACAAAAACGTATAGAAATACACATATGTGAACAGATACAAACATTGTAGCCACATTTACAATTGCCAATAGTAGAAAGCTAGGTTGTGCCCTTTCGATCCTTCTTTTTACCAAAGTTACTTGGGGACACCATATTGTCAAATGTCCTGTCTCTTTGCCTTAAACATCTACACCTTCTCTCCACAAGCGATTTAAAAAGGGGATCTGAACATAATTGATTATGGATGTTTATGGATAATTTGACAGATTTGCGTGAATTACACTTGCTTGGAGTTCCTGTCTCTGCCCTGTGTCTTGTTATATATATATATATATATATATATAATTTTTTTTTTATTATTATGGAGTAAGGAATGCCTATCAATCCTATGCGCAATCTTTTTTACTTTCCTGATATTAATATTCCACTAAGCATTGTGTAAGCGCTTTAGCTTGAATCTGATATTCGGCATCAGAGAAACAACTCCTTTTTAAGCGTATATATTCCCCTTTTGCTTTACCTTTCTGCAAATGATTTGGATGCCATGATGTAGTATGTAGAACGGTATTACCTAGATGGGGCTTAAAATAGTGTCTGTTTAAAATCGTTCGTTCTGCCGCATTCATGACCAGAAAGAGATCCAAATAATGAATGTGAATTTTAAATTAAATTCATTCAATATAAGAAAATTGACAAACCGAACTACCTGATCCTTGTCCCGGGCAAAATAAATATGTATCTGTCAAACGATAATATAGAATGATCTTCGACATAAAGGCATTCATTTGTCCAATGATGTGGGAGGCGTCCCACAAACCGCAAAAAAGAATGGCATAGGAGGGGCACACTTGGCCACCATGGCAGGCCCACATCTTTGGTGCTACTACCAGTACTGAGCACCACCCTGTCAGTAACGTAAAGAAAATAACATGTATGACTAGCAGCATCCTAATCCCGAGTAACTGACAGGGTTAATCGTTCATGAGAAAAGATTCCATCAATTCACTACACAAAAAGTTCTTAAAATCTAATTTACTTAAATATCAGGGCGGCACCAATCATTCCGCGCTACATTTCAGGATGCGGTTAATGAATTTTATGTACCCCTCAGGGAACGTCATTTTTTTCTTCCCGATTGTAGGCGCCATCTTCTTTTTAGGTGCCGTGTTATTGCCCTGCAGGATTCTATTAATATATCTGATTTGGTGCTCACAGAATGTAACACGTATCAGTCTAACTCGCTCCATCTTCGAAGTGACAGGACCTGGAAGGAAACTCCAGTGTTTAAATGTACTTTTATTTTCATTTCAAATTTAACCCCTAAGGGTGTAAGGAATTTTAGCACTTTCGCTATCTTTTTTTCAGCAAAATCATCTCCTCCCTCATTTAAAAATTATATAATGTTTCTTTCAGGACAAGCGGGGGCTTTCCTTTAAAATCACATTAAAAATGTAAAAACTTTAAAAAAAAATTTTAAAAATTAAATTAAATTAATCAAGTTTTACTTAGCCGATGCGAATGAATGTATATTTTAGGCATTTGTCCTTATTTTGGAAACACCTTATACACCATGATATGTCATGGATTTCAGTCGTGGTGGGGTTAAAACATCCACTTTTTGTATTTATGTTTTTACCTTAAATCTATGAATCTTCACTAAGTAATGTGCCTTCAACCCTCCCAACCATTTAATCTAAAAAGAAAAAGGGGAAAAATGAACCTTTTAGGGTAAAAAATATGCACAAAGACTGCTGATCGCTCTGTAAGAGAGCGATCGGGCAGCAAAAAAGTCAGATTTCTTTAAGAAATGGTGAACTCACTACAGTATCGCTGTATCCTCTGTTCAAGGAGGAACATAAGGAGAGCTCTTGAAAGGGCCAGCTGGCAGTAAGCTGTTGGGGTTTTCTAAACTGCTAAAGCAACTTTATAGAACCTAGAACAAGAAGTGTCTGAAATTCTTTCTGCTCCTCATTCATCAATGTTCACCTGATTGGACCTCAACAGATTGGTGGATTAATCACCGCTAAAGTATAAATTAATACCGCAAGCAGATCATTTCAGAAGATTTTAAGGACTGTTATGTCTGGAGCAAACAGCTGGACGTCATAGGAAGGTGACAACTGAGGTGCTACTGGATGTGGCAGACAGAATATTTTGAGCAGTAACAAGTATCTATTGTACGCTAATTTGTCCTGCTGCTAATATAAGCTCAAACAACAGATCGGGATATACAAAAAGGTGGTATTTGAGTAAATAATATTACCGAAAATGTCCTAAATTGGTCGTGATGAGACGCTGACTTTTCTGTTTTGCACAGGAGAGGGCTATCTATGTGACCATAGTAATTCTACAGGTATACCCCAAAAGACTGTAATATATATATATTTTACCCTTGTTTGCACCGTCCAGCTTAACGTAAAGATTTACGACTAAATCCGGCAACAGGGAAGACAAGCACAACATTTTTTTTATTTCCACTTCTGAAACCATAGGAAATATCATTGTATTCTCCAATATCTCCGACAGTATCTTTACAGCATGGGGGGGGGGACTACAATTACATCTACTGACAAAGGCCAATTAACTGACAGAAGTCGCTACTTATTAAAGTGATTTATCTAATTGATTCACTTGAATCGCTGTGTTGACTTGATCATACTAACTACATGTGTACGGGTAACACACAATGCAGTATTTATTGAAGAGAAAAAAAAAATGTTATTTAACCAATGGTCTCGATTTAATGACATGGCTAAGAGTTAACAGAATTCATCAGACTTCCTAATTCTTAAATCAAGCTTTCAGTCTTACAAACCAGGCTATAAAAGAGAAAAAATACTCTAATGAAAGGAATGGAAAAGCAGGAGTCTAAAAACAGTTTAACATGGACAACAACACGTTAATAAATGTTAAATTGGAACATCATTTTAACCAAGGTGGGGGAACTAACCCCGTTATACCTGGTCAAATGATTAGCTTAGTAATATCAGAGCTTTATTCACGCTCCAATGATATAGGATTTTATAGTTTTGTAATACTGAAAATTGAATGACACCATTATTATTTGTGTTTAGGTGCAAAGCTATCCTGACTATGGGCCAGACCAAGGACTGATTGGGGTTTGAGTCCTTATGGGCACACTAGATGGTCCGAATGGTTCTTATCTGCCGTCACATTCTGTTTTTCCATGTTTCTATTTATATTCCTTTTTTGTTACATTATTTTCAGCTGGTGGTATGCCCAGGTTTGGACCTCTTGTATTTTTACCACTGTTAAAGCTGTTATTTTGCCAACGTAAACCTCTCTCAAACTTTACCTTGTCTAGAACTATGGCCGTAGACATCATTCCTTCCTTTCCAAGGGATGGTGTCTACTGACAGATGTCACTGCTTATAACATTAAGGAGCTCTGTAATATGAGACTCGAGGAAGTTTGTAACGCAGATGGCTTACTGAAACTCCAAGGCTGGGGCTATTTTGCCAGCTTGAATTCCCTGCCAGTGCTGAGCTTTGCAGCAATCATGTATCAGATGGACTGTCAATTCTGCTGGGTCTGGCAGCAGCTATGTGCCATTATCATGTTCATCTCTCAGCAGATTGAACAGTGGATATTCCCAAGTAGTTCTATGCGTGATGTCACGTAGTGAAGGGCGAGGTGATAAAGTAATATGCCATTAAACCCCTGACACAGCATTAAGGATGAACAGTGCTTTATGAAATCATGGGTTAATGATGCATGCATTATTAGTAACTCTGTTGAAAATGCTTCTGTGGATTCTTCACAAGAAAACTTCCGCATAATCAAATTTAATGATTATTTGCAGTTCGTGAATGTCAATGACATTTCTATTCTGTAAAAGATCAAACACAAAGGTTTCTCGGCTCCAAACGAAAATCCTAGTTTAATAGTCTGCGCAAGACAGCCCACAACTGGGTTTTAATAAGAAATATAGCAACTGTTGCATGCCAGAAAAAACTCATAAGATGGGAAGAAAAATGTTTGCACTGCCCATTGCTCATGTTTTAGCTGGAAATATTATTTGAAGTAATAAATAAAAAAAATAGAAATTCACAAAAAGTATAAAAAATAGAATCTTTCCACAAATTATCTCACTGCTAAGAAATGACCTTCCCCAGAAAGTGGGGCTGCAGAGGCCATACTGGATAGGTTCCGACCTCCACATTGTAAATAGGCTACTTACAAGACAGGACCGATTTCTGACCCAAAGAGCAGAGCACCAGGACTTGCTGCTCTTGACCTAGTTGGCCGAGGCCAAAATATACCACTGGGTATATTAAGGGATTGTAGGTTTGTGATTTAGATTGTGGTTTAACCAACGTTACACCGGAATCTGCAGGGCTCAGAAACGTAAAATCTCACATTTTATTCAGTAATATTTTCAACTGCTGTGGAATATAATGGAAGAGTAAAGTTTTTTTTCTCATGCTTTGTTTTAACCAACATTGGTCACATGTCATTGTTGTCAGAAACCATACACCCCAGCCATGACTGCAATTACTTCGCCATTATTGCCATTTCCAAAACACCCCTCTTTGAGTAGGGAGAGAATTTCATGCAAGTGCTATTTTGCAACTTAAAAATATATACTTCTGAGCAACAACAATGGCATTTTTAACTTAGGGTTTCTCCCAGCTTTTTATCGTTCCAATCCAATCGCATAAATGCTACAATACCCAAAATAAACTAAAGTTCATTAACTGTGAAATTAAACTGTAAATACAATCCGCAGTACGTGAAATATCCAATGTATGTTAAGTTTATGTTCACCATAAAGCCTACATCTGAGATGTAGAGAAATTAAAGAAAAATATGACAGTACGTTTGTTGACAGAGCCCACAATGCAATCAAAGTTACCAAGAGGACCGCGTTGAATCATACTGCGTCTGTAACGTCAGAGCATGCAACACAATGGCGTCCAACTCTGTATCATAGCTCATGTGTAAAAGCCAAGGCAATTTCCGTGTGGGGGGGGGGGAGGGTTTAGGACAAAGGACAATTAAAATATGTGGCTTTTATTTCCATTTATTTACTGTCTAATCAGCATTGGAGGCATAATTTTTCTAAAGTTCAAAGCAACATCCATTATTATAGTCCATTGATACATTATAACAATGCTTGGTGTAGGTAAGAAAGGTCTCTTGACGCCATGACCCAGCAATAACCTACACCATGACATCATACACACTGTCCTGTCCAGAGAGGTGATCAACACAATGATATTTTTATGTCTCATTTGTATTTAATGCCATTTGAAATTTCTTTTTATTTCCCTTCACAAAAGCGAGAACTACTTGATCATATAATACCACACATAGAGTTTAGGTCAAAGTGTGGCCAGGAGTATTTGGCAAGTGCAGGCAAACACAAATATGCCTAGTTACACATTTAGCAATGGATGTGGTATTTTGTGGGACTTGCTAAGCCCTGGTATGACTATTGAGTGTCCGTGAAACATTTATACAGGTACCGACCTACCCCAAAAAAAGGGCTAATGTTTACGTTAATATGGTAATTCTACTGACTCGTTACTATAAATTCTAACACTTACTTACCTGTCTTACAAGTCCCAGTTGCAACGCCAAATATAATGTTATTTGGGGGTCGTCAGGATCTAACTGATGTGCCCTGTCCCGAAAAAGAAATAAATATATATATATATCGGTAAAGGGGTAATGGTACGTATCTATTTCATTTTTATATGATCATTTTATCCTGCCTTTGCCCACTTTTATCTTTAGAAGTCATTTGTACTTTTTCCTGACAATGTCTTGTCCCGCTTTTAAATTAATGTACTAAAAATATAATTTATAGGTCAGATTTTGTATGTGACACAAATGTCTCACATTTTGCTATAGGGCGATACAGAATGTCTGATTACTAACTGGAGAAACTTAAATTATGGGAGCGTTTGGCAACTTCAGATAAGGCCAGTGATTAAGGGTGTCATTGCAAGACTTGAGTTTCATATGACTAATGGCTATGAAAAAAGAATTTGTAAGTGTAATTCCCAACGCAATTTATTACAGACAGAGTATAACCATTGTGAATTCTTACTTTTGTAGGGCTTGAACGGCCTTTTGATTTAAGTCATCTTGAGAGGATTTGTGATTAGCTGCAAAAAAGTAGAAACAAACATTCTTATTCTTTTGCGTGCCGCTACACTTAAAAACACAAACAGAAGGTTTCAAAAACAAACAAATTGGATTGGATCGGGCAGATCGCATGCGTCAAAGATTAATTATTACACAATGCCTTAAACGCTACAAGAGAGCACATTGTGTCGCAGAGAGAACTTACGCATGCCCAGTATTCTTCATAGGAATGTGAATTCTACAAACATTACGAGTGTCTGTGTGATCACTTAAATCACATTTAAACCCAAGGTAATTCACTAGGCACTACTCCCTGGCCTCTGGTAAGTCAGGATAAACTTGGTGTTTACTGGTCCCTGTGGACAGACCCGTAATGGGGTTTGTTGCTGATCCCTATTCTGGTAGGTTAGAAAAACGCATTACACCGGAACGGTTTGGTCCCCATGTGCTGCCGGACACTCCGAGGGAAAGTAAATGATTTGCCTTCAATTGATGGACATGCAGCAGCTACCACGTCTGGGACAACATTCTGTAAAAATGCATGTCTAGTAGAACAGTGTAAAACCCTTCCTCGAGTGCTTGAATATGTATGATCACAGGTCCATATAGCCACAGATGCTCAATGCAACAAAAATGAGAATGCTAACTGGCCCAGGCACGGCATATGGAAACAGAGGATGAAAACTATTGAAATAGAAGTATGTTAAAGCCACCGACAGTTCAGCTGTGGGTTGTAATTTCATAAAGAAGATAATAGCATTTTGGTTAATGTGTATAGATAATAGTAGAGCTACATTCTCGAACACAGTAACATGGAATTTGAAGGCAGATTCTGCCCCTCTAGTCCATCTTTCCTGCTGTCAAAAAATCAAAACTTGGTGGTCTTTGGGTCCAGATTAGCCCCTCTTGACCCTTTCCACTAGTCCTAGTTTTGATATTTTATCCTTATCCCAGTAGCCACAGAACACACAGGGTTCAAGCACTGGGGAAAAGGGGTAGCTGTTAAAGAAGAGTTAGGACTAAGTAGTTTTCTTCCTCACTGAGCAAGAAGTGTCTTTAATGCTATTTCTTCTATATAGTAAGCTTGTGATCTGGGCCCCCTTTTACCTTGTACTGGTTTGTCTGAGTCTGTCAGTTCTAGTTTTGTCAGACCCTTTAAATGTATGTACTATGAAGCACGCTGAGTAAATTGTCAGTGTTATATACAGTATAAATTTTGGCACCTATTTAGTTATGGTGACAAATGTCTAGCCTGGGACTGGAAAGTGTGCTTCGCGTTGACAGTACTTGTATAATTGGCTCTATTTCCAAGGGATATCTCAGGGGTTTAATTAGTCTGAGTTTAGCACACACCTGCTTTAAATACCATACACAATCGCCTTTGTTTTTGCATTAAGAAGTAGGTATCACTTCAAGCACTTCAAACTATGAGCAAACACATTATTAAAATAGTGATTTCAAACAAAAGAGATTTTGAGAGCCTACGGAGTAAAAAAACAGCTATGGTATCAATATTACATTTAAGAAATCAACTCATGCCCAGTTAATAACATTCAAGAAATACCTAGATAAGGCATCAATATTGGAGATTCCATCATGCTATACGGCGCACACCAGGTTTGGCAGACCCATTGATTCAGCCCCTTGATAAGCAATGTAGCCGTAAAAAATTAGATAGGACTCGCCAAACTTGGGGTACTTTGACGTAATGGCGGGGTAAGCAAAATATGGCCATATAGTGTGACGGAATCCCCAATATCGATGTCTTATATAGGTGTTTTTCAATGGTATTCGCTGGGTATGCGCTAATTTTTTGCAGCAACCCGGAAATCTGAATCGGTATACTTTTCATGCTTTTTATGTTGTGCGCTCCTCTTTTTGTATATTTTTAAATGTTAGATTTGTTCTTTCACATAAAGTAACTCTTTGCACACACTTTGGAAGACACTTCTTGTTTTTAGGAACTACATCAATAATTCTAGCCATTATGTTTTTCCTTCTCATTTGTCAATGCACCCCCCCTTTATTGAAGCTGATTGCTTTTCACAAGAATGAGATGAGGACAGGGGGAGATGTTTTTAAGACAAGAGGTTGTTGCATTGGGTTGCCATATTTTGCCACAGAACATCAGCTTGTCACTTCACTTTTCAGTTGGGGTTATTTATGAGGCTCAAACAAGTTTACAATAAATAGTATTCCAGAATATATTTAGAACACTTAACTTTAAATGAGGTCCATTGATTTCATTCTCTAGAGATGGACTACAGCTACAGCACATCTTGCGTATATTCAGAGTCAAGAGCATAGGTAAGTATGTAAGAATTAAAACTGTGCGAACAGTGAATTTACCAACTTGGTTTGACCATTTGGGGGCCAAATTGTTAATTTATTTTACGGCAAAAAAGTAATATCAAACAAATATGACTATAATTACAATTTCAGCTTATGTCAGTTCCTTGCACATTATTTGATTAAAATGCACCATCACAAGGATTTACTTCTACATAACCTGAACATATTTAAGTTAATTATATATTGGAATTAGTCTTGAAGATTCTGCACACCAAAAACATAGTCATTTCGGTTTTGGCTTCATGGAGTGGAGTGCTGGATAATTGTTTTGTTGTTCCATGTAAGGTTCTAGACACCAGTTGAGATATCCTCCTACTGTAGACCTTATAAAGAGATTCACTAGAAGCCAAAACTGGAAGGGAGCCGCTCCACAAGCCAATTGTTACCATTCGAAGAATTAGTCATATAGGGGATACTCAAATATTGTGTATAGGCAGCTGAAAAGTTACGGTTCTGATACAGCCAGATATCTGATACAATCTTATACTTCTATAGTTAATAGTTATATATCTTCCAAACCTCAATCAACATGCACACAAAGGGTCCTTCAGAAATAAGGATAAAACAGGACTATTTAATATATATATCAACATGTGCGTCTTGAACCCACTATACTATCAATGATTGCGTCAGCATTTGTAAAGGTACGAAGTAAGGATAAGTACTTATAGCTCCTGTCACAAGAAGCAATCCCTGCTCAGAGAAAAAGTGAATGCTTAGTATTACGGAACAACCCATATGCAGAAATTGGGACGGGGCGGGTGGAATTTGTGGAATTACCGCTGTTTCACTTAACTCCATGCTGTTTCTGCACCTGGGGGTCAGCCTGGTAACTGAAAGCCAAACAGTAGGGAACGTGGCAGCTGTAGGTGGGCTCCTGTGGTTAAGATGACCCTGTCCCCCATATCCCCAGCTGGACTAGAATGTGATCTATAGGATTGCAAGACCCTAAGTTAGAAGGACTTTATATGACCAGAGGTATACAGGATATATGGGACACGGTTGTTAAGCATTTGGACCGTCAGGAATCAGGCAATTTCGTAGCATCTTGAGAGCGAATTAGCAAGTGAGCATATTTTTCAACACATAGGACTACAAGTTTTATTTTACTTAACCCCTTCTACAGGCTTTTTAAGCAGTATCAATCAAAGGTTAAATGTTAACCTACTGGTGTTCCTATTTTAGTTTTTGTTGAGGGCTATTCCCTTGTTGGTGTGAATAGGACAGACTAAGAAAGTTTTTCTTAATAATAGATTTTACTATCGAAAGCATATTTGTATGGTTGTTTGGGGTCTATAATCACTATAGCAGTCCTACGTGAAAGCGTCTGAAGTGACCCTGCTGAATTGATAGCTTCCATAAAAAGTGTTGACGTACTCCTCATTAGAAACCCTATAATGTTTCACAGACAGTTGTAGATACCAGCTGGTGTAAGGAATGTTGCTTCTTTTCCTGTTCAGTCAACTGTACGTAAATAATTAGTACACAAGACACATTACCATCAGTAGCTTGAAGGCTGTACACCAGCCCCAAGGCCAAAAAGCCTTTAGCGAGACATTCTCCTGCGTCTTCACCCATCTCCGTCACCAGTTTTGCAAACCGTTCTGCCTCGTCCAGCTGTAAAATAAGGATAAAAATACTCATTCCAAAAATTCTCTGCCATAAGTATTAAGTAACTGTAACTAAGATAAGCAAGATTTTAAGTACTTAAAGTGCAGCAGGAGGGAGGAAACATTGACCTAAACAGAATATAAATCAATGTAAAATAACTTATTTTATATTCTTTTTTGTATACATTTATACATTTCCAATGTATAATGTAGCAAATGCTGATAATAGCTGATAGTAGCATTATACACATACGTTCCTAGTGCCGTTGAATGCCTGAAGCCTCTTCAAAGAAGTAATTCTTTAATGATGTAAAATGTTGTCTTACTTTTAATTTTTGAGGGAATGCTCAATTGCCATGTGACAAAGAGTGGGCACTGATTGCTGCCACATGTTAGAAAGTAAGGAGGAACACCCCTTTTCAACACAAAAGTAACAGATCGGTGTTTACAAAACATGAAATATAATTACAATTCTGTTATAAGAGTGATGCATAAAACTTTTATTGAAACAATGAATGAATGAAATGAATGAATGAATGAAAGAAACACAGGGAAGAAAACACAAGCAGAGCAAAGTAACTGCTGAATAAGAATGAATCACAGACCTGAATCAGCTACTGGAAAAAAAAAATATAAAAAAATGTAGAGTCATGTTTTTAATAGGTGAATTTGTGATTTAATCCCTGAAATACACCATGCTTAATGTCCTTTGACTCATCACATAAGATGGATCATTGTGGAAAAGCAGACGTAAGGCCAGCTCAGCCTGTCTGGGGGGAAGAAAGTTACCAACAAATTATATCCTCTTAAAATCAGTCAATTTGAAGCATATTTTAATGATACACTGGCTGAAAAAACAAAGATATGAAAATAGCCTTTTCTGAGAAACAGCAAATGAGCCTTAGAGCAATTATTCTGGCTACTACCGCGGCAGTATTTAATGCAAAGCTGACAAACTTCGTGACGGAACAGCAGAGAAGCTTTAAATCGGCTTCACCGGGAACTGCTATTTCATGGATGTTAATTACTGCAGTATACAATGTTTAGGTGAAATGATTCTGCCATCTGATGTCCTCAGATAAACCCCGTCCCCATGAGTAGTGCTTTCGGGAGCCTCAATGTAATGTCGACCACAATACATCACCTAGGACCATGCTGCACGCCAGATGTAGATTAATATGGGTGGAATAAAAACACCTTAACTGGAGCATGAAATCCACGCATTAATTCACCTTTAACAAGCAGTAACCATTAAACTGAAAACACACAAAATCCAGCCTCCTTAACACCCATATACTAGATTCCTATGTCAAACTAAGAGATGAGCTAAAATGCATATATTTATCCATAACAAGTAACGATTTGGAGGGGTTATAAGAGAATAATGTATTTTGTGTAAACCTATAGTTATAGTATAGTTATTCTAGAACAAGGGTCCTACCTGGAGTATTTGACAAATGGAGTGGATCCAACAACCTCCCTTACTTTTAAATAATCACCCACACTCACTAGCTCTTACTCACGCTCTCTAACACTCATACTCACGTGTCTTCTTTCCTTGTCCCCGTCTATGTAAACCAGGGAAGAGACTCCAGGCACATCCCATGGCTCTGTTCCACTGAGAGGCCAGAATAATGAAGAAGGGTTTGTGATATAAGAGAAGGGTTTCTGCACCTCTCTTTCTCTGTGAATATGTCTGCATTATTCTGTCCAATCAGAGTACTTCTCAAGAGGCAGGAGCCACAGGGCCACCCTCTCCCCTGCTAGGTGTGGGCACCAGGAAGCCATCTTACGGTGGGAAGTAGTGGAGCAGTATCTGTTCGCATGGTACTGATAGTAGTTCTAAGAGCCAGGGGACAGTAATAACTGAACGGAGCCTGTCCTATTAATGATTTTGCAGAAGTAAACTCTTTTGTAGCAGGAGTTTGCTTCTCGTGTCACGCGTTTCCTTATTTCTTCTGCACAACACAATACAAAAGGAGAAGGAGGAAAAGAAGGAGAATTGCTCCATACAGTGTGCGGCCACCAGCTGGATATGCCCAGCCACTCACTGGGTGAGCATTAAAATGTAGCGTGCAACATCTTATATACCGGCCATCGGCAGCACCTGCGTCATGTGCGGAGGCTGGCCTTAAAGTGCCAGGGCCGTCTTGTCATCTGCAGTTGGGCCCTGATAAGAAGTGGTTACTAGTTTACCAAGAAAATCTGTGTTTAAAGGAAGGTTTCACTTAGTAAACATCTGGTCCAAGCCAGACCGTACCCTTCCGAAGACATTAGGAATATAGGCAGGGAGTGTGAACATGTTGTGTCATCCTGTAATAATACATAGGGCTGGAGGCTATGCTAGCTGCAGTTTTCGCACCAAGTAGCAGTTAGTGTTGAGCTGTGTTTCCCTGCCTGTCGTTTCATTTGAATTTATTGTTTGCAAGGATGATAGCAACAGCCTCTACTTGCTGGCACTCCTTTTGTTGGCACAAAAGAAAAAAAAAACCTTCACATTAGGAGACTAGGAGACTTATGTTGGAAATGTTACTGTTGGTTAAAGAAGACTTTATTTTACTGGAAGATATTCCCAAAAAGTGAAACGACATAAAAGTAACATAAAAAGTCACTGGTGGCAGGAACAGCGAGAGGTCTCTATTCGCAGTTGTACAGCGCATTGTGTATAATTCTATGGAGCACCCAGACATTACAAATAGATATATACATATATATATATATATATATATATATATATATATATATGTGTATGTATGTATGTAAGGTTGACATCAGTACTTACAGTAGTGGCTTCCTGAATGGGTTAAAGGTGCATATCTACCTATTTTTCATCACGCACAGGGATTCTGAGGCAAGGCTCATATATATTCCATATAAAGGAAGAGGCATATAAAATAATAAGTTGACTGTTCCGTTAAAATGTTACTGTAATTAGACTTGGAATCGCCACACATGGATTTATTGCTTTCAAATGTACATCTGTTTGCCTGTCACACAAAGGGAAGAAGAGCAAGTCATGCCTGTGACAAGGGCTGTGCTAAGCTAACCAAACTAACGGAGCTAAGAATAATTGTGATGCCTGGAACACGTTCAACAATGCTCCTTCTGAACCTAGCTTGTATAAACATGACAAGTAGTCATTTGTTGTATAAGTGCAGCCAAACGTTGTGGAAAATGTGAATGTATCACTAATTACATGCATCCAAATTATAGTTTGTATCCAATAATCTTAGGACACAACGTTAGCCACATATCAAATGATTTACAAAAAAACAGAAATGCACTCTATAAACACAATGAAACTTGTCTCAGAAGGAGAGAGAATTAGGGTTTTTTTTAAAGGGGTAGACTAATGCCCCATACAGCCCCAGCAGATGAAACAAAATACCCAACTCTGAAAACTGTCCAACAGAGGTTTTTTAACAGTCCTTTTTGGTTTGCCCACTGGCTTTTATGGAGTAAACTGTCAACAAGCAAAATGTAGACCTATATCCAGGAGGTCCCATTTTTTTGGATGTATTACTTTATGAACACAATGCTTCCATCAAATTTGTATACTTCCCTGAATACCTTTTAGGCATCAAGGTAAAACATTTTGCTATCAAAAAAGTATTTAGCAATGATGTCATCATTAAAATCCACACAAGCCAATTTGTTGTTTTTTTTCCCGTTTAGTCACTGAGGTGCTTCACACCAATATTGGGGTGAAAACAACAAACGAAGATCGTGTCTTGTGCCCAGTCTGTTCTCCACAATGAGCCACAATGGACTGAGTTCTGGTCTTCTCCCCTACTCCACTCCAGCCAGAAGGCCTGGATGTAGGGTCTTTGGCTCCCCTTGCTTGCAGTGCTTGGGTCCTTCCTGGATAGGACTGGGCATTGGACAACCTAGGCCAATGCCCTTTGGGGTGATGGAAGATGGCGCCAGTCACGTACATTTACTGCCACTATTACTGCAGTTCTGCGCCTTTAATGTACGGCTGCAAGCTGGATACACACAGCCACATGCTGCAAAAGTGTAAGAGCACATTGTGTGGCCACAACACACGCAACAAACAAATGCAGGCCTTAAAGTGCCAGGGTTCATATGAATACTTCTGCTTATAAAACACCTCCAGGTTTCATTTAAATAATCTGGTCATGTTGATTCATTGGGATTTAAATATCTACTGAGTCACTGCCTTCTGAGCACCTTATGAAGAGCTCAATGATTGTTCATATCATGAGTGATGCACAATAAGAGCTGGATCCACAGCTGGTTCAATGCTTAGTGTTAATAATGCATTATGTGGCTTTTCCATGTAACTCACTCTAACCAGTAGATAGATGCACCCTGATACGTCATTTTGGATTAAAATGCCATTGTGTGGGACACCCTTCCCAATTAGCAAAACATGAATCAATTAAGCACTGCTCATTATGCTAGTTTTAAGGCTGCTTTCATTCTGAATCAAAGATTGCTCTCATTAAAATTCTGGAATACAACAAGAAAAAAACATCAACAACAACAGGAACTTGAGAGAATGAGGCTGCAACACTTGCCTAATTAGTCATCAGGAGCTGTATTCTGATCAACAAATTTCTTTCATTGCATTACATTTGTATTATTTGAACTGAATCGAATTATATATATATAAAAATACTGTATATGTATATATATACTGTTATATATCTGTTTCCTTTACTGTATATTTGATGTAAGTTACATTAGCCTACTTACCCAATACAGTGGCCCAATGCAGACTTTGGCAGCAAGCAGAAGAACTGTTGTATCGGTAGGACGCAGCTTAGAACATTCCTTCAGCACCGAAACCGCATAGGCATACTGCAGAAACAAATGTGGACATGCTGGGATCTAGTAAATGGTTAAAAACACCAACAAAATGCCAACAAGTATTATTTCCTTAAGTCTAATCTATTACCCTCAAAATTGCAAAAATGTAGCTGTTTGAGCAGCTGCTTGACTAGACCCAGGAAATGAAGCCGTTGAAGTATTGAATGTTGTAAAGATTATTGGTTTGATTAGACAATGTAACCAGCATGCTCTTTTCCTAAGAGTGCTGGAGAATATGGTAAATATTCATCATCTTCATCCAACTCTCAGCTCTTGCCTTCACTTTGTGCGGTACATTGCCAAACACGGAAACACCGGGGACTTCCAAGGGGCAACCATTTCAAGAGACACCATAAAAGCAAACTTTGAGCCAAACTGTGAAGCAATCACCATTAAAGATCATGGGAAATCTCTTCTGATACACAATAAAGTTTTAGAGAAGTCATTCTTTACCATTTTCCGACCAAACATCAATTTCATCAGCAAAGCAGGAGATTCTTTATATAATACTTCACACAGTCTTTGATGTAGACCTAGATGTTTCTTTATAAAATATGGTTTCCCGCACAGAGCCGGCCTTAGGTGTTCTGGCGCCCTGTGCGGACTACTCGTCTGGCGCCCCCCCCATCCCAAAAAAAGAAAGGAATCAAAACTTGTAACAAAACCCCAATCACTATATACTACGCCAAACATTGATGTGGTGTAGGCCGACCACTTCATTGTCTGGCTTAGTAGTAGGGATGCACCGAAACGAATTCTGGACTGAAACCAAAAGTGCAGCATTTACCTGGCCGAAACCGAATATGACCCCCCCACACACCATAACACATAACAAAACAATTAAATAACAATATTTATATATATATATGATTAACAGCAATCACATTCTTATCATGCCCGCAGATTCCAGGATGTACTCGTAGACTACTTGGCATGATAGGAGTATGACTGCCCTATGTACCCCGTCTCACTCCATTCTCCCTATCTACCCCCTCCTAACTATCTACCCTCTCCCTCTTTGAAGTTCACTTACCTTTCAGGAGTCCTGCGGTGGGGGTGCAAGGCCTCTGCCTCCCAGCTCTGCCACTGTATGGAACAGTATAGAGTGATGGGAGTTATAATGTACTTTAGAGCATAATTATATAATGGAAAATACATTGGAAATGGTACAGCATAACACCCATCACTCTCACACACATACCAATCCACACACACATACCAATCCACACATATACACCAATCCACACGCACACCAATCCACATATACACCAAACCACACATATACACCAAACCACACATATATACCAATCCACACATATACC
>VKOC01000005.1:5186966-5264396 GCA_009364415.1 Spea multiplicata
GTGTGTGTGTTTAGGTGTCGGTGTGGCAGAGCCTGTTCTGGTGTGTGTGTGTAGGGTGTCTGTGTGGCAGAGCCTCTTCTCGTCTTTGTGTTGGGTGTTGGTCATCTGTTTTCTGGCACTTTACTTACTGTAGGAATAAATTGAACTATTTATTTTTTACTCATCCAGAGATTCCAGAAATCAGTAAGAGGAACAGTAACGTTATTGGCTTATTTACTCTATTTTAATCTGCATATTTTATTAAAAAAGATTAGTCGTACTAAATTGTGGCCTCAGGTGTCGCATGTACTGATGTACTCCCAATCCATTTACATAAGATTAAATCCTATACTATCTGCCTAGCACTTATGTCATCTTACCCAGTACACATTGATGCCGTGAAGTTAAGATTCTGTCTTAACTATTTATTTATTTCCATAACAAGTCCCACCAAAATCTTCAGCACCATGATGCAGTCCTGCCTGGAGAGACCCACCTGTTAAAGGGGGGTAGATAAAGCTATACATTCCCCATGCTGCCCTCTCTATTGAGCTGTCTGTGGTCCACATGGAGGAAACCTGTGGATGCTGGGGAGCCAGCAAAGGTCCCATTCGCAGACCTGAAGCCCAAGGAGGACACAGGGACGGCCACCTGCAGGGACGGCCACCTGCATGGGTCTCCTGCAACCCCCAACTATCGCTTCTGCAAATCACTTAGCGTGAGATAACATGTGGGACACTATCTGACATATAATGGTGAGACAGACTAAACCAGTTGTTTCTGCAAGAACATTTTTTGGTGGGGTGAAATGAAAACTCCCATCTTGTCATCACCTACTCATTATTTTGTTTGCCATTCAGTGCATTTTGTCTTGATATATTTGGTATAAAAGTACAGTGCCCCAAAGAGAATTGAGACATGAATGGGTTAACAGTGTGATGAAGGCATGTTGACGAAAGGGTTAATTGTTCGCTCCTTTGCTCTGCTCACTCAAGAAAGAATGACCCATGGTCACCCTGGAATGGAGCCACGTCAAGGTTGGCTACTCTGATACTGCGGGGTCCTTCATTGATATTCCATTTGTCCTTAAGAATAATATCCCTCTTACAACTGTGTCTCCTTCTATTGCCATTGCCACTTTTGACAGACATTCATTAAATCCTGCTGCCATCACCCAGGGAACGCTCCCAGTTTTGCTCAGGGTGGGCCTTCTCCATCAAGAATCAATGTAATTTCATGTTATCTTTTCTCCTAATTTTGTCCTGTCATCTTATCCATTGTCTTCTTACATTTTATTTATTTTTATTATCTAAACGTGTGGTTTATATACATTTTGTACCACCATTGGGTTTTTTGAACAAGTTTTTTCTGTCATCTTGCACAGGGGTTTTCTTTTCTGGACTGGCCATGACACATAGGCCCTGGCACTTTAAAGCCAACATCCAGAAACCACAGGCACCAAACTCATGAAGGTGAGCCAGAGGCACTGGTGACCTGTGCTGGTCTGGACAAGACAACCCTATAATGAGTAATTATGGAGACCATAGCGGGGGCAGCTTTGGTAGACAAGCATAAGACATTTTAAAGCTCTGTGCTTTTCAAGGTACATGTCTCTCTTATCAATGCCTGTGTGTTATTGTGATGATGTCATACTCCTGCACAATAATAAATATGAAGGAAGTGACAGTTTAGGCATTTATATAACTCTTCTCAAAAAAAGTTAAAAAAATTAACCATGTGAAAGAAGTGATGTTATGGTTTTATAGTAAATTCCCTTTAGTATACTTTACAAACCAAACAAGACAGAAATTGCTGCATTTATCTGTAACAAGAACATTAATCTAAAGACGATAGCACTGAGTAGGACATCACTCCAGAAAGCGGGCAAAGGTACTTGTGTTCCTGTAGGGCTGTTGGATGTCACTTTCAGCAGTAGATCAGCTGTGATTATTTTATCTACACGGAATAACTCACTGTTATAGGAGCTATTGGGGAAAAACTATATGGACATTACTTTTGTAGAGGCTGCCAATTTATTAACGGATTCTTCTATGGTTCTGTTGTTGATTTTTTTCTCGGGATTTCCATGCTTATTTTTTCATTTTTAAATTAGATTTTAGAAATAATTTTAAAATTGGGTTCAATAGGGTTCTTTATATAGAAAATCTCTTTAAATCCCCATATTATTATTATTACTACGTGTTTATAGGATTATATATACTACCACCCAACAGAGAGAACCTATATCTTAAATTATTTATGTTTTGTATTAGGAAAACACTGACACCTGCTGCAAACGTTTCTTTGATGATATGTCTTACTAGGGCTAGATTTCATTCCATTAAAATAACATAAAAAACATAGTTTTGATCCTGGAATTAGATTCAAACCAGTATTATAAATGTACTGATGAGTACATTTCTGCAATGGCATTTGCAAGAATAAAGTATTACAGTTTTTCAATTCATTTTGGCTCTGGAAAAAGAGTCAAATCCTGTTTACACACTCAAAATGTAAAATCACATGATTGCATTGCATTATCAAGAGCTGGTTCAGAACTTTTGGGCAAAGAAAGTTTTAAAAATATGATGCTGTTTTCTTTTTTAAAAAAGAGTTATTGTTTTGAATAATATAATGTTTTCCGGCAGCTGTAAATGATCAGTTTGTATGCTCTACCCAGCCAACTAGACAAACACTCATACTGCCCGTGGAAAACAACAGAATGGCTCAGTCACTCGGACTAATGAAACGCTATGTAGGAAAGGATTACATAGTATTGCCGTAAAATATCAGCTCAGGGTAGTGCAGGGAAAGTCACACAAAATATCTCATGACTGACAACAATGGCAGCCTCTAGTCTACAGATAAAGGGAGTTTAAAGATGGGTTTTTGGTACTGCTAATCTTCATTGCTGTATACAGTGGAAAAATATTTGTTTCTTTAAGAATTTCCCTTTGCGCACTGTAAATTATAAGCCAATCTAGCCTTATCTTAGGTGCATGGCCCTCAAAAGCCCACCATTCCTGAATGGAACTTTGTATAAAAGTATCATAAGGCTAGACGGCAGCTCACGGGCCGGGTTCTCATGTCCTGATGTGTCTGTATGTAACATGGAAGATTGTTTTCCATTGTCCCGCTAAATAACAGTACTCAAAAAAAGATCATAGCATTCCTTGTATGAAATCCAGTCGTGACAAAAACCTCTTCATTAAGTCTTGAGACCATTTTTATTTTGCTTGCCTCAACATCCTTTAGGCGTTTAATAATGGCTCCCTCGCCACACTTGTCAATTGGGCTCACGTTAAAGGCAATTATATCACATAACAGAAAAATGCAAGCTGTCAGTCTGATTTGGCAAAAGAAGAATAAGTTTAGAGGAAACAATGTCTACTGCAAAAGGCAAAGGACATTTATGGTCAAGAAGAGCTTTTGTATCCATCCGTGCATGTTGAAAGCACTAAAGAATACATTATACGAGATAAAATAGAAGAAAAAAATCTTCGGATGACCATTTAAATGCCATGCAAAGGTTAATGACAATATCTTTAATGAGATGTCCATCATACTCTTCTACCTCCATCTACACTACCACCTTGTTTTAGCTTTGCATGTAACTGATTGAGCTAAAGTCATTTACCACCACGTCTGGTGTAGCCAGGCTGCTATCTCTATACATTGATGCATACATGGGACATTTTCCATTGTAATCCCTAAAGGCCCCCAGAATTCTCCACTATATCCAGATATAGAAGAAGCTTTGACTATGTGCTGGTAAAGTTTTGGCATTATGGAAAATACTGGGCGCACTGCAAGGTAAGGCTCCATCTCTGTTTATATACTGTACCCTGTGTCTTAGAATATAACACAACAAATGTGTGGTCGGTACTCACTTACACCTCCAGGGCAAATAACGACGCCGCTCACGAAGGCATCCAACAACTAGGCTAACACAACACTGCAACTGTATCTTATATAGACAGGAGGAAGGTTCTATGATTCACACTGTGCGGCTATCATACTGCTAGATTACTCCTGAGGAATATATTCTATGTGTAACAAATTAATTTCAATCATGGCATTTTATTCACACTTTCCTTTATGTGCTAACTGTTTCATTAGAAGTCTGTTCATTTCAGAGTTCAATTATATGCAACGTTAATTACACTGTGTTAATGGCAGGTAGACACGTCAGTTTTATTCAAGCTGCAAGACTGGGAACTACAGTCAATTAGGTGAGTTTTAGAAATCAAATAAGATGAGAAAAGACTCAGATTTGTCATGAAAGTATTTGTTAAATAATTTGGCTAAACAAAAGCAGGACTGGCGATTAAAGGACAGTGGATTAATAAAACCGCATGCAATACCCATCTCAATAGCTAAACTACTCCCATCAACTGAGCATTCTGCTTGAGAACTTAAAGACTCCTGTTTCCTATGGTCTGGGTATATTTCCAGGAAATAGTGAAAGTTATATATATAACTTAAAATATATATGGTACCCAAAGTAGAGTTTCTGTTGTTGCTTGCAGCACAAGCAATTCTCTAACTGTCCTTGCAATAAGTAACTTCTGGTCGACAATTTTAAAAAAAAGTATCAAGGTAAAATTGATGTACGGAAGTATGTACCGTAGATATAAATGATCAGAATCTTTTTTTTTTAAGCTTAGATCAATGTCAAATAATATATTACTGCGTTAAATTTACTAAGAACTGAAAGAGAGAGATTAGAGAATAAGCTGGGTACCTCAAAGTCACCCAAGTTTCACAATCTAAATTTCAGAGGAACGTGAGCGGCAGAGGAAATCAAAGCTTTTAAAGAAATATTGTTTATTCTGAGCAACAAAAGCTGAGGAAGATTTAATCCAGGAATATTCATATTTTAATTAAAACCTGTAGCGTTTAGTGGAGAAACTGGATATTAACAGAAATACAAACTCTGTCTTGCACCCTTTGTAACCTTGTATCTGGTGGTCTTGCAGTAGCTAGAAGATTGGCATAGATCTCTCCTTTCTCACCACTGGTGTGTTAGAGGACACCAGGGTTTATTCACTATGCATTATAAAGAGCCAATGGCAGTGAGCTCCTAATAATATGCCTACACAATGCATACTTAATATCATTGAGATTTCTTGAAAGACTCCTCACCCAATGCCTCCTCACTATGCGTTATATAGGGCCAGGTCCTGGAAATAAGAGGCATTGTGTGTGTGTGTCAGCATGAATGTGTGTGTGTGTGAGCATGGATGTGTAATTGTGTGTGTGTGCATTGATGTGTATGTGTGTGTAAGTGTGTTTACATATTTGTGCCGGAGTGCATGTTGAAGGGGGGCAAAGAAGGCACAGATAAGTTGTTTGGGGGCAATGATGGCACCATCCTGTTGAAATTGTGGGGCCCCAGGATAATTTTCACACTAGTTCTTTCTACTTATGCCCCTAATAGCCACCATTTTCCAACTCCCAACTACTGTAAAAGACATGAAATGGCTAAATATTTTCCACAAAGCACAAATTATGACAGTAATAACCAGACTACATGTTCCAACTGAGATAAATCTCTGTGAGAGAAACAAACAAATTAAAGGTTATACAATACACTATACATGAGTAACCTCTTGTCTGAGAATTAATGTGTAATCCTATTTCCCCTTAAACCTCTAACCTCTTGTTCTGGAAATGTATTGTTTTCCTAAATCAATCTCTGTATACAACGGGACAGCCTCTTTTATTTAAAGCCTTTTGATTTCCATTGATATGAGCATACATTTTACACAAGGCTAATGTGTGCGATCATGAAATGATATAAAATGTTGGCAGCCACGGGAAATTAGTTTTCAGCTCTCTGAACAACTTTTGCGAGTAGCATGCTTTAACCTACATGAACATACAGGGTAGGATTTATGGCATAGCACATATGGCCGGCATTCTTAGGGCCTTGCACAAAATTCTTATTGGTTTATACCTCTCATCTGTCCTGTGACGGCGCGTTCCTGAAATCTTTCCTCAGCAGACAGTGAGGGAGGATGATTGCCGCTTGGTTTTGCAGGTCACAAAGAATTTACAGGAAGAAAGTGGAAGATGTACTATGTGTATGTGACGTTACCGACATCTTCTCATATTGTTTCTTCTCGTATCGTTTCTATAGAGAGACGGTTTTTGCAGGGATAAGGCCTTTTCTCCTATCTGACAGCAGGACCTGGCATTGCTGGCTCCTCACGGACAGTCACAATTTATCAATGCTAGCACAGAGCGCTTCTACGTTTAAAGGGAATGCAGGCAGCAGGTAGCCTCCTCCTCTGTTGCAAAAACGCTTTGCTCCTCTTTGCAAAACTTAAATGTCAATAACACAATTAGTACTGGGGAGCAAAACTTTCAGACATGTGTAGCGGACCTTTTCAACGCTGGTCTGCCAAACTTCCATGTATATTTTGCCTCTTCAATGTTGGTGTGCAAACCTGCTCAGCTTTTTGCCTTGTAGTAGATGCATTTGGTCAGGAGATACATTTAGCAATGTGCTGGCGCAATGTACTTCCCTCCACCGAGCCCAGACAAGATTTCCAGGGGGTCTGACAAGAACCCTCCATGCATAAGCTTGTATGAGCAGGGCCTTCCTCACCTGCTGTCTCTGTTAGTCAATTGGTTATGTTACATACTACTTGTTATGTCCTGTCTACCCACTGTACAGCGCTATGGAATTTAATGGCGCTCTATAAAACAATAAATAATAATAAGCATTTGACCATTAATACCAATAGGAACATTTTCCTGCCAGTGATTGGCTATTTCCAGCAGCCAATACTGGTGAGAATCCCAGAGCGAGTATGGGGCAGTACTCAACAGCTTGTGCCTTTAACCACTCGCCATGTACTTCTTACACCTCAGACACTGAAAAGATTGGTGGACAATGGAAAAATAGGTGTTATGCTTCAAAAATGTTTGATCTCAACAATGTATTTACTCAAAGTGTAAGCAAATTTTAGCCACAATGGAAGAGTTGGTATTATGACGAATAACAAAGCTAACTCATCATGTAAGTTCAAATACTCACAACAAGCTATAAATACGTACTTTGGGAAAAGTCTGGGTATATCGCTGTCAGCCGTTTTTCATGTTTTTCAGAAGTAACATGGTATAAATTGGTTTTGCTGGCTATATGTCTTGTTTGCTACTAATGAGCTGCCCACCAGCTCTAATTATACCCCATTAAAGTATATATTTCCAGAAAGCAGACAATCCCAGGGTATTTCACCAGAAACAGAGAATTACCTCTCACTTCAGATCCTCAACAAAATAGTCCCTGAGTTTTAAACCAAATATTTCTAAAAACAATACAATTTTGGAAAACAAAAAGGCACAGGTTATGGCTAGTTTTGACAAATAGATTTAGGGACGCTAGTAGGGATGTAGATTTACAATTTGTCCAATAAACCAGTTGGATTCAACATTTGCTTCAAATGTGTCAAGTTATTTTTTCCTCAGGTGCCCTTTTCTTTTCTCACATTCATTATATCTATTTTCATGCTAAATATGCACAGGAAATCCACTTTATGTTTATAATATAAAATATTAAATTATTCTAATTCACTGTAACGTTATTATTTTACTATGAAGAAAAAACAAGGGAGACAATTGCATTAAAAAAAACATTATGTATTCTGTATTTCAGTTCTGCCATTTTTTGCCACAGATCTCTGGATGCCTTTTAGTTTAATTTTTGTAATTCATTTTGTTATGCTAAAAGTTGCGGTGACCGCATGCCTTTAAACGTTTTAGGTAAATCAATTTAGGCAATAATTGAAGGGCACATTCTAAATGCCGGGATTAGGTCCATGGGTTCTTTGAAAGATGTTCTGTGCAGGATGATAGAGGAGTTGAGAAAAGCCTCTGGTCAGCTTCTTAGCCCCAGGATGACTATAAATAAAGAAGTGTCAGATTTTCTTGGAACATGCAGTAATTTCGAGCTCTTAAATCTCTAGAGGAGAAAAGTAGCTACATCTTTTACATGATGGAAGTGGCTGCAATTAGATGGGCACAAGATAAAGGGAAAAAGGGAGAAGCACGTTTTTCAAATTAAAAATACATAAAAATACCGTATATATATTACTCAATCAATTAAACATATTTTGTATATAACATTAGATTTTCAATCAAGGAACAATCAATCTATAAAAATCCATGACTATAAATATAAATGATTTATCAGCAGAACCTTCACATACGTAATAACACTGAGAATCTAACGCACACTACATGAAATTTGTATTCTAAGGACAAGAAATATCAACTTCCAAAAGTCGATATGTTAATAATCACTTGTCTCTGTAGTACAGAGTGATGAATGATACCTCTGTTGATTTCTGCTCACTTAGTATGAAAACCATTTTAACTCTATTTTCAGACGCTGCGTATAAGAATGACTGCGTAGTCTGTGAAAATGACATGAATTATATGAACCTAAGCCGTGAACTAAGAGGAACTTAGGTTTTGTATGAATTATGTTTATATAGATGCAAGTGATATTAGGCAAAATCTGTGAAATCTTGCAAACACTAGGATTATTCCTTATTTTAGTACTCTTACTTGCATAATATGTGTCTTATTATTAAAAATGTATTATAAAATGTGATGTTGCTTTGCTCCAAAGCTATTTTATTTGGATTGCATGCTGTATCCTAACAGTAATCTACTTTATACCTCTGTCAACTACAGCCATACCTCTCAGGAAGAGCTTGGTGGAAACCTTGTTCTTGTGTCTCAATATCGCTCATGGAAATGCCTCTAGAACAATAAAATAAAGGGAGTATGGTTAGAGGCATTGCTAGGGGACAGCGCTTTACCGAGAAATCTGATGTGACTTCTTGACCTATTGATAGTTTCTTCTGCATCTAAATAAAGCATATAAAAGAAGAAAGTGTTTTTGTTAAATAATTTATAACCCGGATTTTCGGCTGTTTAGACACACATCATTGTGACTTGTTGCAGAAGGGTGGTAGAACAGTACGCATTCATACTGATGACTCCTACAAGAGAGTCAAGAGAATTGTTTTACTTATGGGGAATAGTACACATTATATACTGAAGCAGAATATTCTTCATGTAATGTTAACAGAGAAACATAGAAATTGATGTCAGATAAGAACCATTTGGATCATTTAATGTTCCCATTATATGTACTGTAAACATAACATTAAGTAGGGTAGAGTAGGCTACCTGTAGCTCTTTTCTGCGATGGGGCAGGGTTAGCCATGCATTGGGACATTTTGTCTGACAAAGATCTATCATAATATTATATGACTCTACAAGGGTGAGTCTAGGGTTACCGGTGCCTGCGTGCAGGATTAGTGCTTTAATGTCTGTATTGCTTACTAATATTTATTTGCTTTTTTGAAAGGTAATGGACCTGGCATTTAATAAACGTCTTCTTAAGGTTTTTCAATAATGACATTTATTTATTTGAAAATTTTACAACTAGTACCTAGATACTGCTTACAATAAGAATGTTATCAGCAATGTTGTGCCTAACCTTGAGGGGCAGCTTTGTAGAACTTGCATATCTCCTGCTGGTGATCTGATGACATGGAACAGAAAAGTATTGTAGATTCTAATTCAGAATGACTGAGGAAGCTGCGGTGTGATGTTGTGTCCCTGAACTAGACTTTTAGCTGAAAATTCTGAATTGCCATGTGAATTTCGTTTTCCGCTCTCAATCCCTGTCACGCTCTCCCACACTCTCTCTCAATGTCTTCCTACCTTCTCCATCTCCTTTTCTACAGCTCTGCTTCTTCTTCTCCGCTTATGCTCCTTCTTCATGTCCCTTGCCTCTTCATTCTTATTTCTTCTCCAGTAATCCACCACGTTTACCTGGTCCCTGTGATACTCGCCCTAATGCGGAATCGCTCTAGGAGGCCAGGGTAACACAGAGGAAAGAAAAAGAAAAACAGAAAGAAGTAGAGAACAAGGAACGGAGCCGTGGAGATGGTGTAGAGACATTGAGAAAGAGAGTGTGACAGTGAGAGAGAAAGAGTGTGACAGAGCATGACATAGAGTAAGTGGGAATGAATACTGTTTCTGAATATTTGAATATTCAAATTTTGTCTGAACCAATAGCGAAGGAAACAGAATTTGTTGTCCAAAAACTAATAGACCAAAAACGGGACAAAAAAATTGGTCCATGTGCACAAGTCTACCCTGCAACCCCTGCTACAGCTACAGAGTCATGAAAGAGAAGAATATTATATATTTATTTATATATATGGTGTTATATAGTCTTACATCAGGAAAAATGGGCAGACTAGACGGACCAAATGTTTGTTATTAATGTGAGTGAGACTCATTACTCATTAAGCTTTTTCTTTTTGTTTTCCTATTTGTTTGCATAATATCGTCTGTGATTCTCTGCGATTAGTTAATAATGCTATTGGGGACAGTGCCCAAGTCCTGTCATATTCTTCATTGTGATCAGCGGGCTGCCATTTTCATAACCTTTTGAAAGCTACATTAGGATGCTGGAAGCGACAACCAGCTAGAAAGGAGGAAAGCGTCTGACATGATTCCGGTGGAATCTGGCATATGAAAACATGGAACAATTACTTATTTTTTGCGATAGTTGTTTATCTCAGTATGACAAAAACAATAATAATAATGTGTTCAAGTGTCTCATTTATGCCTTTAAAGCAGTCTGATGATTCCTTGTCTCATACTAACTGACAATTAGAATTAATTATCGACCTGGGATAGGAAAGTTGCTATTTTAAGTGGATAACAATAAAGTAGAAAAACTCAGCCACACACTCCTATAATATAAGGTAAAGGGTACTGACGTTTAAGAATCAGTAACACTAATCCTGGCCTGCAAAACATGCGGACTATGGGCCACGTATGACCCTTTGGGATACATGTGCCATACATTACAACCGAGCCACACAGTACTGAGAGTGACCCTCATCTAGCTAATGCAGGGCCGGATATTGGGCTATGTGTGCAACAGCAGGGCCATCCGCAAGGATGGGCACTTATCAGTATCATCATGATGCGTTAATAAAGCATCCCTCCCAAGTATCCCATTTTAAGTGGGATAGTCCAGCGTTTTGGACACTACAGTCCTGTTTTTTTAATGTAGTGGGGATCTTGGGCCAGTTAGGGAGATGAATGATCTTACATGACCAGCTCATTAATCTGTGGAATCAATTGATATTATACATTGTTATATCCCAGTGTTATGCTTCAATACACCGGGGCGTAACTAGAACTATAACAACTGCCCCTATAAAAGGGCATTGGAAATGTTTGGGGGTATGATAGGGAGCATGTGTGTTGCTGATCATTTACTTTACTTTTTCTTAAATAAAAGTTTGTATTTGTAAACTTTATTTGGCTTTTAGATAGGGGTGCAGGCTAAAAATATGAACATTGCTGCCCCTTTAGCAAGTACACAACAGGTTAAATACATTTTCCAATATAGAAAATGTGCAATATATAGTCCCCCCAGCCTAAAATAGCATAGAAATCTCAATGTTTAGAGACAAAACTGTTAAAATACTAAATAAAAAAATAACAAAGCAAAAAGTAGACAATACCGTATTTTTACATTGAAAAGCATGTTAAGTTTTTATTAGAAATAAAATAAAATCAGCGGTCCTTTATTTAATAGCAATAACAATTCACCAAAAACCTTCAGAGATAATTGCATTACTTTCAATTAATTTTAGCTTCACAAAAATAGAAAACTATCAACGTTGTTATCGAGCAGGTGCTTCGAAATGAAAAATAGCTCAGAGAGGAAAGGGGAAATAACATCCCAACTCTCGACAGGACTTCTACAAACCTTCAGTGATATACTCCAGCTACTGACAGGTCAAAGCAATTATTCTATAATCATGCTGTGAATACCCCGGCTGATTGCTGATTTCTAATTGGAAATAAAATTGCTGTAGAATTATTTTTTTATTGCTAATTGGGAATTAAATTATTGTTGGATAGCTATCATAAATGTTAATATTGACATTTTCTGTCAATAAGTTAATCATATGAATGGTTATAATATGACAATTGAAATAGTCAAACATTTAAATATGAAGATCATTGGGAAAATAATTAACGTATTATGTGTGCAGAGAAAAAATGAATAGATAATTATTTAATTATTTTATCATTAGCGTATGTACAAAAAAAAAAATAATACAGAAAGGGAAGCACACCCTAAAAGGTATACACATTCAGAGTCCGGGGTGCTGTTGAAATGAGCAACATGTGCACACAACAAAGCAAGAAATCAGCGCACACATACAGTAAAAATGATTTAAAAGCACCGATCTAAGGCATAAATATTGGTGATTCCGTCACACTATATGGCCATAAATTGCTCAGCCCGTCACTACGTCAATATAGCCATGAAAAATTAGATATGACTCGCAAGAATTGGGCTGCTTTGACCTGGTGGTGGGCTAAGCGATATATGGATATATAGTGTCATCCCTTATGGGTAAATGGAAATGCAGGTGCGAAACGCGTTAAGCTTCTGTCAGCTTGATTTTTCCTCCCAACTGATGTAAGCACGCTTTACTCACAATAAATATTTGAAGCAAGTAAGTGCAAAGCTTTCAACTTTTCTTCTGTGTAATGTTTTGACATGATTGAACTTTTAAAGGTTCACAACAAAAATGGAGCAACAAGTTCTACTTAATATACGATATGCATAGATATACATAGTAACATTTCAGATTCAGGTAATTTATATTGCAACTCTGAACATTCCTATTTCTATGAAAAGACCTGCTAAAAAACATTTCCAATTCAGCCTCTTGTCTGACCTATAGAAACAATATCCATGTAACAATTGTTAGACGTCCAGAAAAGTATCCAACTACCCTCACTGTTACATTTGTGATCAGAACCTCTTCATCTGGTCGGATTTATTTAACCGATCATTGGTAACGGGAGTCGTCCCAGAAGATAGGAAATTAGCGAAGAAAGGCAGTAGGAGGAGACGGGCAACTTCAGCCCAGTTAGTCTTACAACAGTAGTGGGGAAATTAATGGAAACTATGTTAAAGGAACAGATTGTGGAACATCTGAAGTCACATGGGAAGTCACATGGGATCAAAAACAACATGGATTTACTTCAGGAACATCATGCCAAACAAATCTTATTGATTTTTTTTATTAAGTGACTGAAATAATTGATTAAGGTGGTACAGTAGACTTTGTGTATCTGGATTTCATTAAAATGCAATCCCTGAGTTTAGATCCCAATGTTGTTGAACGGATCAGGCAGCGGCTGAGTGACAGACAGGGTTGTAGTGAATGGCGTATAATCGGAGCGAGGTCTTGTTACCAGTGGGGTACCTCAGGGATCTGTACTTGGACCCATTCTCCTTAATATTTTTATTAGTAATATTGCAGGTGTTGATGGAAAGGTTTGCTGATTTTTTTTGCTGATGACACATATATTTGCAACAGGGTTGATGTTCCTGGAGGGAGAGGCCAAATGGCAAATGATTTAGGCTAACTGGAAAAATGGCCAGAGCTGTAGCAACTGGCATTTAATGTGGATAAAAGCAAAGTAATGCACCTGGGGCATGAAAACCCAAGGACAGAGTATAGAATTTCCCCGCACTCTGACAGTCGGAGGGTGTATGCGCGATGGACGCAGACAACCCCCGCTGCTAACCGCACCTCCTCCCGGCTGCAGCGGAAGTTGTCTACGCGAATCGCGTTGACGTCTACACACTCCCCGGACAACACACCAGGAGTCAGAAGCACTGGTAAGTTTGGGAGGGGGGTGCTAAATGGGGGGCATAAGGCATTTCTGTAGGCGGAGTGCTCTATGAAATGCCTTTTAACCCCCTTAATGCCACTCTGCCTCCAGAAATGCCTTTTAACCCTCTATATGCCACTGTGCCTCCTGAAATGCCTTAAACCTCCCTATATGCCATTCTGCCCCATAATATGCAGTAACAGGTTCTGTGAAAGAATCCCTAACCAAAAGATGCAAACATTGGTAAGTATTGATGGGGAACCGAGAGACGGATCATCATAAATGGTTGGTTGGTAAGCTGAACATTCACCAGAGCCACTTCAGTGCCTTGTAAGAGCAAGATGTAACAATTTGTACAACAGTTTGAATGCATACCTGGCAGAGTTACTTAAAGGGACACTCCGACCATTAATTGCACTTGAATTGAATTAAGTCCCCCATCTGTATTTGCTCCTTCTTCTGCCCCCCACCCCAGGTAAGTGGTTTTTTTATTTATTGAGTTTGAAGAATGCATTAAAGTACCCACAGAAACACCAATATGTGGATATCACAAAAGGGCATTAGCTACTTTTACACATTTAATTTATTGTATAAATATTCCCATTCATATTCCCATCCTTTACATACAGATGTTAATAATAACATTAAATTACTACATAAAAGTGTTAAATCACCTGTACTATATATGAATATATGAACAGATAGACATTTCTTAAATGTAACTTTTCTTTAGAACAGAAGCGCATAAGATTTCCTTTTGTGTGCAATAATTTTTAATGGATTTCCCTTGTAGCAATTCCTTTGGTAAATGAGGTGTTTCATACCGGGTCAGACCTTGGAAAGCGAGTAGCTTCCTCTGGCTCAGTACAACGACACAGATAAGACCCCGGGCACTCTAGATTTCATTTTTCGTTTAAGAAATTGCAATCTCTACAGACTTATTTTCTTTTTCTAGCTAATTTACTATGTTGCTTGTGTAAGTGACCAGTCTTGACCTCAAGTCCCGAACTGAAGCACCTGCCATGGTATGAAAGTTCTGCACGGCTTTCTGTATGCAATAGGAAAACGCCAGGAATAAAATAACAACTGGACAAATATTCATATTAAGAAAGAATATATGCTATAATTACATTCATTCTCTTTACACGGTACTTGTCAAAATTTTAATTGGAAAATTATCTACATACCTAATTTTAAAAAATCCCTAAAAAAAAAATGACATTAAAGACTTATTACCAGCAATACTACATAGATTCGCAGGAGCTGTACTTGTACAACGATATGGACACCAGGTTTATATCTATTTGCACATACAGTATACGTATAAACGGGGGTGACACTAGATTTTGTAACCGATATATTCACAAGATTTTGTCTCAAACTGACATATTCATAGATTCTTCATGGATATGATGTTCTGGGTTGACCAATACTGTGTTGTTCTGATTCCATTTTTCTCCATATTCCTATACACTGCATTTTCAACAGTCGTTTTTATTTTAAGAGTATTTTTACGGTGTGACATAATTTTACGGGTAAGACATTTGTAGGCCTATAAAATGATGCATAGGCCGCAGCTGTGCTGGGTCTGAGGATGCCGTGTTGGCTTGGGATCTGAGACTGGGCTGCACATTTATCTCCAGGCTTTTAAAGCGTCTTTTACGAAATGTTACCCTATGCAAACCATGCATGGGTGGGCTACACGACACATTAACTTCGTTTGCAGGCCATCAATTAGACAACTATGTGCGTCAACAAACCAGAACCCGCATGACTGGACACCAACACTTCCAGGATCCTTCATACAACAAAGCACATTTCTAAAGGAAGAAACACAGAATTTTGACGTCAAAGAAGAACAGATAGAATCCATCTAGTCTGCCCATTTGTCTTGATGAAAACCTTAATCGGTCCTTCTTGCCTTAGATTTAGGATAGCCATATGCCTATCCCGTGCATGGTTAAATTCCCTCACTGGTTTAACCCCTACCATTACTACTGGGAGGATGTTCCACTCATTTACCACCCCCTCAGTAAAGGAAAATATCCTTATGTTACCTCTAATGAAGATGCATGATAAAATATAACATCTACTGTATTACCTTGGAGACAATTTGCTTCTTATGGCCTGATAAATAACTGAATAGCTGCAAATGTTCAATGCCCATTACATTACTCTATTTGACAAATAAAGCTCATTAAATACAATGTATAACGTGCGTTACTCATTATTCAGTTTGAAAACATTACACTTAAAAAGATTGCAGTATAAAATCAATCAAGCCCTTCTAGGTTGTAAGCTCGTATAAGTCAAAATATGTTATACACTACTTTTTATGCCCTAATTACCCATTGTACAGCGCTGTGGAATATGATGGCGCTATATAAGACAATAAATAATAATATACAACAATTAAATTGATGTTAACCACAATGTGAATAATTCTTACATTCCTTTCAATTTAATTTGTGACTGAAATTCTAATTGTTGCTATATTGGTTTTTGTTGTTTCCTCTTGGATAACATATAAGTATTATAAATAATTAACAGTTTCCATGTATAATCCTTGACATAAACATTGTTGAGACAGAGAGTATATATATATATATATATATATTATATATATTATATAATATATATTATTATTATTATTAATCTTCCTGTGGTTTGATCTAAAACAAATTTGCACTTTACCCAAAGATCTTTACCATATTAAGCAAATAGCTCATACCTGTTCTCTCATATTATTATTTTCCCAGAAGGTTTAATCACATAAAAAAGGCACAAAAAACTTTTATAATTTCTATGGCAACAACTTATCAGAGCCTGCCTGTGTGTTCCTGGACACTTAGTCCACCATTGCTGCAGGACCTGCTGACGTCTACTGGATTGATGTGCGGCTCTGAAACCATTATAATCTATGACTTTAATCATCCATTAGGGTAACGGCACATGTGGGTTAAGTATTGTAGTCCAGCAGCCGCACCTCATGAGTGATTTGTCATTGCGTTGGAACATTGATATATGGCAGCCCACTGGACGAACTGGCAGTGATTCCCTTGGAAGGAAGTTACCAGTAGATGCACTTGCTGGATGGAACACGACGGTCTGCATCCAACAAACATCATTCCTGCCAAAAAACACATACACTGTATTCAGAACATTAAGGTTTTGAATACAACATTAAAAGCTCATTTAATATCCAAGATGATCTCTCAGAAAGATTTATGATGTAGGGTGTATTGCAAGATATTTAACTATCATACTTCCTGGACCATTGCTGCTATCTAAGGTGGGCATATGACCACTCCAGTGCCCACTTCTGAACCCTACCGGTAGCCACACAATTTTGACACCTGAAATGATGGGGGGTATGTTAATGTCACTTGGTTCCCAACTTAACAAAACGGGTGATGACACCAAACTTTACACAGTTCTTTACATACAATATAACTGTTTTATGGTAATATTTCTATAACTATGTTTTTCTTAAATTGGCAGAAATTGTGTGAAAGTGAAAGTTTTATGTTTATTTTTATTAAATGGCACAGGCTCTCTTCTTTTTATTGCTTGTCTGCTAGTAGCGTCAAGCCGCTCATTAATGCTTCATTCACAGGTTAATCATTCATTCACATGTATGGTACATTAATGCTTCATTTACATGTATGGAACAAACTTAAGAGAAACTATACTTCTTTATCCAAGGTGAGCTTCTACTGAAGCCAAGTTGTCACTTAACTTAAAACTTAAACCAAATCTTATATTTTATCGTTCTTTTCACTAAATAAACCAATGTAATGATGTTGAGACACTATAATAAGCAACACATGCATTAGAAAGACATCTTATATGTATAAAAATGATTATTTTTCTTTATTAACCTGGATGCTGAGTGATGTATATCCACATCGTATAATACTGGTGGTTTATGCAGATTGGAGAATGATGTACCGGTATATAGATGTTGTCTGACCAAAGTAAATAAATAGTCACTGAGTTTGTTGTTGTTTTCCAGCCTTCGATGACCAGCTCCTGTTATAAGCTGTACTTTTAGAAATGTTAATATGTTTGATTAAGAGTAAAGGTGAAATTATAAGATGTGCTTTAAATGGCCAGTCATGCCCTCATTCTTTAGTAAACTGGTTCAAGGTGCTTGTTTAAGTAAAATCAGAGCAGTATTTTAAGGTGGGACAAGTACTGCTGTATTCACAAGCATTCAGTGCTCTTTTCTCTTGTGGCTGGAATCAATACTGGGCCACCTGGGCCTTAAATGTGCAATGTAATTCCAAGAATCTTCTGGTTAGGTCGCCAATCCTGCCCATGGTATAATGGCAAGCTTTTTTTGTGTGTCTGAAGATTGAGTGGTGATCTAGGATCACTCTCATATCAATATCCAGGGGGCAGAAGGTTAAAAAAATCAATGTCACATGACCCGGTGCTTCAAACATATGGAAAAAAAACCCAGTAACCTGAGAATGGTATGTAAGTTTGAGTAACTGTTATTTGGCTGAGAGTAGTCAACTCTTTGTGAATGTCCTCCCTTTGTAAAGCCAAAGAGGGGGATTCTTATCAATACAGTATAGTGAATTTCAGGCGCTAACCATAATGGGTTTTTTTTGGAAAGCCTTGGGTGCCATGAGTAGAGTTGGGAGCCTTATCAGATACACAGAAACACTCTGCACATCACGGTGAGCCTGGGGGATCTTTAGTATGTTTTTCTTTATGATTGAATGGTTTGGAAAATAAAGGGAGATTTCTATTTATATGAACTTGTTATGTTGGTGGATCCCATAACTTGCTCCAATTTGAAATATAATTGTGTAGTTTTAGCTACCTTTCCCTTAAAATTGCATACAGACATCTGAAAACATCTTCAATCACAAAATATGTTTTGTCTTTCTCCCTCCATTAAATTTCTTTATGCAAAAATATTCCTATATAAATATTTAGTGTAGTAAGCATTCTTCTTTATCTATACGTTGGACTTGGAGTAATTTGCATGCTTTCTCTTTTGCTGATGTTTGGAAACATTGAGTAATGTAATTATTGTATAGATATACGAGTGTCTTTTTTTTTGCCATGCTTTACAAATTCAGCCATAATGTTAGCTGCTCAACTTTTCCCAAGCTGTTTGTAATGTTTTTTTTTTCATTTTTATTACCTTTGCTTCCGGTCAGATCTGAATTACCTACCATTTCTAGCAATTCTAAAGGAATTTATTTACCTTGGTAACTTTAAATCTTATTAATGCTTCCAATGAATCGTGCAACTCTGGCTTTTTGTGCTTATAGCCTCCATCTCTCAGGATGATGCTTTTGTGTTCCAAGGAGAGGTGAACAAATACAAATAAATATTGCACATGTAAGGCAGTAACAGCTTTTTTTGCAGCAAAAACATGTTTAAACGAAGATAGAAGAACTCATAGTATTCTCATCCTAGCTAAATGTATCCATACGTGTAATAAAAAATAAAAATACAGTGGTTATATTTGCGAATGTGCACAGTGACCCAAGGGTCCTAACCAACCTCTGACCCTTCTGGAGCGAAGCAAAAGACCCCTACCTCCGCTCCACAGATATCTGTCCTTCTACCAGTTCTTGAAGAGGAATATAATATATGTCAGTGATGGCCAACGCACAATGCACACACAAGAGATCCGTGCAGTGGAGGCACATATCTGCTCACTGGGGGACAGCAATTTTAAACTGTGCCCTTCTATAAACAGTTCCACTGGCATCTAAAGAAGTCAATGAAGAACAAACTGTTTCTCTACCTTCACTTTGATATGTAATGTTACGTGAAATGATATATGATTTATCCAAGTTTGTAATGCACCAAAATACTACTGTGCACTACAGTAATTTAAATGTGGATACGACCTAATACAATAAAGTCTATATAATGCTCAGGAAGATTACAGCCACAGAAATGCACTTGTTGGTCCCCCAAGCCTTTTTGGGAACTGGGTGACCCTTAGGTCACAGAAAATATAAATATACTGGAATATAATAATATATACGGTAATATTATTTATAAATAGTATAATAATTTATAATCTATAATGTAGATAACGCTTAGGTATATAAACATTTTACAAGTAACAAGAAGACACAGCGTATAGCAACGCCAGCCTTCATTTTGGGATGAGGGTTATGACCAGACTGTTTCAGATTTTATTAATAGAATCTGACTCGCTTAAATTGTAGCCACCGAATAAAAAGTATATTTGCAACAAAGTATATACAACAATTTGTATAATATAATGTATTCAGGCATCTGCATATTAACCATTTGCATCACATTTATTTTATAGATGGCTTTGTTAGGATGGGTTAGGATGGTTGTTGATGGTATTAGGAGGGAAGATCATAAGCTTCTGTGAATTGGTGGGTTTTTAATGAGCGTTTAAAATCAGTAGACAGGAGAAAGTCTGACAGAATGGGTTAGGTAATTCCGGAGAAGTGATACGCTAGTTAAGGGATGAAGAGGGAGATTATTCCGATGCGGGAGCAAAGATATAGGGGTACGGAATTGTTAAGGAGAAATTTGTTTCAGACAACAAATTTCACTTCCTGCCCTTTCAGTTTGGAATTTGGAGGGCTTTGATTGGAGCGGTAAATTACCTAACCCATTCTGTCAGACTTTCTCCTGTCTACTGATTTTAAACGCTCATTAAAAACCCACCAATTCACAGAGGCTTATGATCTTCCCTCCTAAAACCATCAACAACCATCCTAACCCATCCTAACAAAGGCATCTATAAAATAAATGTGATGCAAATACATTCCGAAACAAAATTTGTTGTCACTCACCCTCGTTCATTTTCTCGTGCTCTCTCACACTCACTCATACTTTCATTCTCGTTGGGAGAGGCTGTCCCCGTTTTGTGGAAGTACTACGAGAGGCCTGAATTCCCAGAGGTTTCAGCCTTTCGTGGAAGTGCCCCGGGAGGCCTGGTTTATGAAGAAGCAGACGAAAAAGAAGACAGAATACAGAAGAACAAGATGAGGCAAGAGAAGAAGCAGACCTGGGGGAAAGAAGAATAGGACATAGAAGCATCTGGCGAGACATCAGGGAGACATTGAGAGAAAGTTTGAGAGAGAGTGTGAATCAGAGCATGAGAACGTGTAAGAGTGTAAGAGAGAGTGAAAACGAAATGCAAATGTTGTGGTCAGGTGGCACCGCCAGTCGCTAGATTTCATTTCTGGTATGGTGAAAAGAGGTTTAGTTTCACAGTTAACTGCATGGGAGCTGAGATCTGAGACATCAATTTGAGGCAAGAGACTGCAGTAACTAATCAGTTTACTGACACCCAATTTTTCCCTTCTTCTCCTTCCATCCTCACACCAAACAGCAACAATGATTAATTTTAATATAGGAGAGAGATAATTTCACACATACACCAAGAACAAAAGAATTAAAATACATTTAGCTGGAAAGAGAATATAATTAATATATATTGGTATATAATACTGATTTGATTTTATTAGTTCAAATGTGACCTCTGGTGGAGGCTTTGCTAAACTACCAGTTTAAATCAGGACTTTTTTAAGGCAAAATATATTCTGCCTTAAGGAAAATTCTGCAATGTCACCTGAGCTCAACCCGATCGAGAATGCATTTTACTTGCTGAAGACAAAACCTACAGCAGAAAGACCCACAAACAAAAAACAACTAAAGACAGCCGCAGTAAAACCTTGCAAAGCGTCACAAAGTGGAAACTCTATGTTTGGTGACGTCCATGCTTTCCGGTCTTCAAGACGTCAAAGCCTGCAAAGGATTCTCAACAACGTATTAAAAATGAACATTTTATTTTCTATAGATGTATACTTTTGAAAACTAGACAATCCAAGTTTTTTTTTTCAAATGCTAGTATTTTAACCCTTTCCATGCACAAGATTCTACCACCAGCCTTTGCCAAAGTTTGTGGTAGTAATTTTTTCACACAAATTGTACTTCAGGTATGAATTTATGGCTCCTGTTTTACATCACTAGCAAATAACACCCAACATGTGTTCAGCAACATCTTCCAAGTACAGTCATAACCGACATGCATGGGTTTGTCAGGGTTGTTTGGGAGGTAAAACATTTGGGAATTGCGCATTTTTTATTTTTAACTTGGAGCTTTGACATGTGGTCCTTCTGCCACCATGTCCTATATGGTGATACAGATACGCTACTGTTCTATGGGCTCTGTAGTGAATCGCTGGCAGCCATGTGATTTACCGAAGGGGGGCCTGGGTAACTGCCCAATGTGCCCATACTTTAAGTTGGCACTGGAGGAGAGAGGCTGGGGTAGGCACGCAAGAAGCTAAGGCACCGGTTTTGCACAGAAAAAGAGACATACAAAGTAGGGAGATAGAAAAAAGACCATCAGATAGCTATAATCATTCATCAACATGCATGAGGTTAATGTGTATTTGTAAATATATCTCCTGGCCATCTAAGGACTGAGCTGCCCCCTCTTGGTGTAACTTTTATTTTTAATGTGTGATTGTAAGGTTGTAGCACTAACTCAGTAGGGTATCCACTATCTCTTTTATTTAAAACACCCAGCAAAAACTAGACATCAGATTTTCTATGTACCGGAGAACACGTTCTTCTGGTGCATGCTGTTTGGGCTAATTATACACCGCAGATAACTAATTTAAAATTCAAATATTTGATCACAAAAATAACACACAGACCACAATGGTTACAGAAGGAACATAACATCTGCAAATGTGATATACTTTATTTGGCCTCATATCACTCAGCAGATATTCAAGATGAGGAAGTTACTTTTATATGGGTCACGGTTCATATTTGACTAAGCAGGTGTGTTTGTATAAATGTATAAAATGTTTGCTATTCAACTGTGGTTTTCTTCTTTTAGAGAAGACGCTGAAAATATAGTAATTTATACGCACCTGATGATGAACATAGTTCTTCTTTTATCTGGGTTGCAGCTCAGATACTGCATGCTAGAGATAATCCCAGTGTCACCACAATGGTGTCCATCATGTCTTGGGGCGACACCTGGGAACAGACAAATCTGGCTCTCTCGAGCCTTCCCTTGCCACATAGCCCAACAATGTTGGTGGGTGGGGCTGACATCATCAGTGGGCAGGTCGGATGGCATATGTGAGTGAGGCCAATGACATTGGAGTTGGGGCTAGCACCAACTACTTTCCATTTATGGCAATGTCAGGGAGAAATGGCCATGCGCTGGGAGTGGGGCATGTGTACATGTGGCTCCCACATACCTGAGATTTGGGGTCATAAATTCCCAGGTATCCACAGGGAGCATTTAATCCCTTGATGACAATTGACGTGCCAGGCGTGTCACAGAAAAATATCCTGTTGGCGACAATTGACGTGCCTGGCTAATCATGACTTTAAAAGGGTGTAGAAAGCGATCTACGATCACTCCTAACTGGCATTGCTGTAATGCCTCCCTCTCTTCATCGCATTCCCCCTGCACTGCTCACACTGTGATCACCAAGCAAATCTGCATATACCGTATTTGCTCGATTATGCTCTGAAAAAGACCCCTCGTCTTATAATTGTGGTTGTCTTATAATCAGACCTCAAATAGGTCTGACTATGAGACTAAGATCCAGATCCCACGCAGCGCTTCAGGGGACCAGGTCCCTCTTGTCTTATGCCCCCCCCCCAACTTACCGGTGCTTTGGATTCCCTGGTGCATAGCCGGGGCAGCATATAGGGGTATAAGGCATTTCTGGAGGCAGAGTGGCACATAGAGGTCAAAAGGCATATCATGGGGCACAGTGGCATATAGGGGTATAAGGCATTTCAGGGGCAGAGCGGCAAGCCTGGGGACAGATGTGCATAACTGGGGGAGCAGGTTGGAAAATAAAGGGAAATAAAAACAAAAATTTTTTCTCAATCATAGCTTTTATTTTAAAAAAATAGTTTACGTGAATTAACATTTACAAAACTTTTTTCCTATAGGGTCGTCTTATATTCAGGCTTTTTTCTCTTTCCTAAATTAATATTCAGATTTTGGGGGGTCGTCTTATAATCGAGCAAATACGTTACTTGCCTTGGGAATTGCATTGCATGGGATCGGCCAATAGACCCTGCAGGGGGTATCTTCCAGGAGGCGTCAGCAGCCTTATCTCCTGTGCAGCCACAGTGAGATGTGCATGAAAGTAAAGATGTACCGGCACGTTCTAAATGGCTTTACTTAATGCCTCTTTAGGTTACTGAAGGGGTTAATAGGTATTCCCTCACCCTATATGGCTATATTTAATCCTAACATGTCTGTATTGCTGACCAAGGAGCTGAATCAGTGGCATTGCCTTACTTTTAACCCATTAAATGAATGAACAGCCTTCTCTTTTTTGGAGCACTTTAATGTAGTTGGGGCCAAGCGATATATGGCCATACAGTGTGACAGAATCCCCAATATGTTTGTTGTATGTATTTTGGGTGTGTGATGATCCATTACTGTAGTGCTGTTGCGTGTGTGTGTGTGTGAAGAAAGTGCCTCAAATCAATGTAAGACACAGATACAGTGAAACAATCTCCTTTAGGCTGTTGGCCCCATGATACAATAAGCACTCGGCAAATTCACACATCACATGACTCGTCTACAACACATCTACATTCAGTACAAGGGACATTTATGTGAGTATTTGCAAAGAAGTTTTTGGTCCATTTGTTTCCTGTCCTTTCAGCTTGGTTAAAATTTGAGGGAAATTTGTTTGGAAACAAAATTCCTTGTCAACCACCCTCACTCAGCCACTCAATAACTGCCTACCTTCTCCACCGCCCGCTTCCCTGTCCCCATCTCCTCTCCCGCAGTATAAGCTCCGTTATCCAGGTTTTTCTTCCAAAAAAGGCGGAATCTCCGTGGACACCCTCTCCACCGCCATTTTTGCAGATGTACTCCAAGAGGCCGGAATATGGCAAATTGGTGCAGAAACGCTTCTCTTTCTCCACAAACCCATCCACAATATCCTGGCCTCTTGGAACACTTCCGCAAAAGGGTGGAGCCATGACAGGCCCACTTCACTCCTCCAATTAGGTGAGAGGGTTTGCACTGAGGTCCCGCCCTTTTGCATAAGTGTTCCCCAAAGCCTGGTGAACGGATCTGCTACCAGGGTGAAGCGGA
The DNA here is from genome assembly GCA_009364415.1 of Spea multiplicata. NCBI lineage: Eukaryota > Metazoa > Chordata > Amphibia > Anura > Pelobatidae > Spea > Spea multiplicata. Next base: position 5,211,817 of record VKOC01000005.1, read on the forward strand.
TGAATAAAAAAATGACAGAAGAACAAGAAGAGAAGGAGCAGATCTGCCGAAACGTTGACAGGAACATTTAAGCAGTGGGCAGAGAAACTAGGGAGACATTGAGGGCGTAAATTGAAAGTGAGAGACCTGCATCATGGATGCGGGAAAGTTTCAAAAACACGGGGAAAGTCCTGGAATTTCCAGGACACTTGGGACATCTAATATTTAAAAAGTATCCTGGGCAGTTCACTCAGAACCTTCCCAAGTATTCCCACAGTGAGGACAGTGAGTCCAGCTACAGGGCTTAAAAACTCAGCAATTTAAAGCAAAGAAATGCATAAAGACAGGTATCCCTCCACACAGCTTGCAGGAGGGTTAGGCAGCGTATAGTATAGTATAGTATAGTATAGTATAGTATTATATAATAGGGAACAATGAAAGCGGCCATATGTCTGGAGACCAAAGCTTCCGGGTAGCCGCTTGTCTTCAGCAAAATGGCTCTTGCACCGAGGAGACACGTGACAGAGCTAAGCGTGTTTATCAGATTTATAGGCGGATTATCCAGCCACGCGAACCGATGTGCCCGCCCACCCCTTTCCCCGAGCTCGCTGATTGGCTGCTCTTGAGCCATCACATCCGGAGCATAAACTTTGCTCGTAAGCTAAGAATTTCCCGCCAGCGCCAAATCCAGCGAGGCTGTGCGAGGTGGAGGATGATGCCAGGTGCCTGAATTAGTGTCAGTGTCTTCGCCACCATGTCAAAGCAAAGCACGCTCTTCAGTTTCTTCACTAAGTCCCCCCCTCTGACTAGCGGCACTAAGCGTAAGGCTTCCCCGACAGAGGCTGATGTGCCGCCCGCTAAAGGGAAAAAATCCAACTCCTCTCCTAAAGAAGGGGCCCGGGAGAAATCTGCGATAACTGGGGCCAAAGGAGGGAAAGGAGCCCGGCCGGGCACTCCCAGGTACACCGGCAGCTTTGCATTAGTCTGGAATGGATGTGTGGAAACCCCGGACCCAGATCCCGGTTATTTTCTTATAGTGACAGCCTGAGGCTCTGGTCTCCCACACCTTGCGCCTAAATCAAATCTGCAATTTGAGCTGTTACCATGGTGACCTATACATTTATCGTCATACACAGACGTAGCTTTGTCAGAAACTCTGTTGATGATGTCATTCTGTTGTAAAGAAGGTTTACTTTACTGAGAGGGTGGTAGATGTATGGAACAGACTCACAGTAGAAGTGGTAGAGAGAGGGGATTTAAATATACAGGGGACAGGCATACGGCTTTTCTGAATATAACACGACCAAGGACTGAGACTAAGGGCCGGATGATCTCCGGCATGACTAAAGGCATCATACCGTGGGATGATATCGCTACAATAACTATTTGAATGACGTGATCGCTTGTGTTTGATTGACATACTATATATATATATATAGTAAGGGTAGGTTATTCTGTTACGTTGTCACTAATTCATGTAAACCCTGAAACCTGGCCTATTAATAATTCTCACCCCGTGGGCACTTCTCATGCTGATTGATTTTGGGGTGAAACGACATTGAATGTCCGGCTGATTTTGGAGTCTCGAATGCCGCAGTTATTCTGTCCCAAAAATATCGGCTTTGGGGCAGAAACAGACTAGATGCGTCTGCTGTCGGATTGTACGTTTCTCGTTCTGTTCCTTTGATATAATTTGTATCAAGTGGAGAGAAGGGAATGCGTCCTGTATGTGACCCGAGGGGATCAGCGTCTCATGAAATTGGGAATTTGCATTTAGGTCGGCCAAGTTTCTTGTGCGTCCGCGACACGTGAGGCTTTAGTTAAATATTGTAAATCTGGGATGTGCTGTTATTATATGTATGAGCAAATATTTTTTTTTACGGTCGTGTGTCTAAAGTTTTATATTCTTTGTGCGTAGTAAACGTGACAATGCAACGATCAAACCTTCTTTTTTCATAAGTGGTCGCAATTGTTTCCCAAAACCTGAATAAATGGAGCAAATATTTCCTCTATTTCTTTTACTTCACAGCGTTGTTTGCGACTTTAGTCCTGGAGATCTAGTATGGGCCAAAATGCCAGGTCATCCTTGGTGGCCCTCGCTAGTCTACAATCATCCAAAAAGTGACAGTCATCTTCGGGGAAAGGGGAAGTCTCTTCACGTCCACGTGCAGTTCTTTGATGATCCGCCAACTAGAGGATGGATCGGTGCCAAATACATGAAGCCTTTTTCAGGTATGAAAGAAAGCACCTCAATGAATAGTAATGCCTTGCTAGCCATGGGTTAATCTCAATCTGAGGGCAAACTGACTAATGCTAATACAGATTATATCAAGAAAATGTGTTTAGACCTCAAATATCCTGACAACCTATGAATTAAAGCAGTCCCCTTTCCCAAAGCCTACAATAAACAGACCTCCGAGTCATGTCTTGTCATCGGATTTCATTTCTTTTCCCGTTAAAGGTTCCACGGCTGTAGAGGTTCAGAAGGGCGGCATGTTTTTCAGTACCAAGCCGGAATTAAGGAAAGCAATGGAAATGGCAGACGATGCAATGAAAAAAGATAAATCTCATCGCCTTGCGCTGGCGGTCTGTGTAGATGCTTCCGATTCGGAGGAAGATATGGAGGTACTGGTCGAACGTGGCGGATTTGCGCTCGTATATCTGAGTTTTTTTAAGCATGTGTTTATTAGGTTTAAAATGGAAACCATGTACCATGAAACTTTCAATAAAAACATATACCATTTACTAGGAATGATGTCTACTTTGTAAACATTTGCGGGGATCTTTTGTAATGCAATAAAGGAAAGTTTTTATCGTTCTGTTATTACTATGTGCTCCCATTTTTTTCCTTCATGTAGCAAATCTTGTCTATTTTTCTCCTTTCTCAGACAGAAGATGGTTCTCCCCTAAGTGAAGAGGACGAAAAGATCCAAACAGACAGGCCGATAAATCAAAGTAATGGCAAACCCAAAAGACGAAGGATTATGGTCCAGTCTGACAGTGATGACGAGGGTTCTGATGATGAATTTAAACCAGACGACAAGGATATTCCAAGCAGTGATGAGGCCAGTAGTGGTTTGGATGAAGATGAGGTATCGGAGCCAGAATCTGAAGCAGAGGTAGACAGTCCCATTAAAGTGCCTCTGAAACGCAAGAGAGGCAAAGCTGAAAATGTTACTGTTCCAAAAAAGAATCTGCAGAAAGATCTTCCAGAAACTCCCAAAAGAGCAGCCAATCTGTCACACGAGGCCAAAGCAAAGTTGTCGTCTTTTTCAGCGCCCGAAGCCTTTGAGTCTCAGGCAGCCACCAGTGAGCCTGGAAGTGTTTCTACATGGGATCATGAAAAGCTTGACTGGCTTCAAGAGGACAAGAGAAAAGATGTTAGACGGAGAAAACAGAATGATTCAGATTATGACCCATCTACACTGTACGTTCCTGACGATTTCCTTAATAAATGCACCCCTGGTATGAGAAAATGGTGGCAACTTAAAGCTCAAAACTTTGATACTGTCATCTTCTATAAGGTTGGGAAGTTCTATGAACTTTATCACATGGATGCGGTTATTGGTGTCAATGAATTGGGCTTGACCTTCATGAAAGGGGCTTGGGCTCACTCTGGTTTTCCAGAGATTGCCTTTGGACGTTTTTCAGATGTTCTTGTGCAGAAAGGTTTCAAGGTAGCCAGAGTCGAGCAGACGGAAACTCCAGAGATGATGGAAGCACGCTGTAAATCGATGTCGCATCCAAGTAAATTCGACAGAGTTGTAAGAAGAGAAATATGCAGGATTATCACTAAAGGAACACAAACTTATAGTGTTCTAGATGGCAGCCCGTCGGAAAGCCATAGCAAGTACCTTCTGTGCCTCAAAGAGAAAGTAGACGATTCGTCCGGTCAGCAGAGGGAATACGGTGTCTGCTTTGTGGATACCTCTGTGGGGAAATTTCACATTGGGCAGTTTGGCGACGACCGCCATTGTTCCAGGTTTCGGACTCTGGTTGCTCATTTTCCTCCGGTTCAAGTTTTGTTTGAGAAGGGAAACCCTTCTGGAGATACTAAGAAAGTTCTTAAGAGTAGTTTGTCTACTGCCATTCAGGAAGCTTTGCATCCATCGTCTCAGTTTTGGGATGCATCCAAGACACTAAAGACATTGGCTGAAGAAGCATATTTTGGAAAAGAAAATAACCCCGCAGGTGATGATGGCGCATTGCCCCTTGTTCTACAAAGCATGATTTCTGGAAGTGATTCTTTAGCGCTGACGCCAGGAGAGAAGCGTGAATTGGCTCTTTCGGCACTCGGAGCGTGTATATATTATCTGAAAAAATGCCTTATTGATCAAGAGCTGCTCTCTATGGCAAACTTTGAAGAATATATTCCTGTCGATAAAGGAATTGAAAAATCTGAGAGTTCCAACAGTTTGTTTGCTAAAACCAGCCAACGCATGGTTGTCGATGGAGTAACACTAACAAACCTAGAAATCCTTCAAAATGGGACGAACGGCTCAACGGAAGGTACGCTTTTGGAGAAATTAGACACCTGTTTTACACCTTTTGGAAGGCGACTTTTAAAGCAGTGGCTATGTGCCCCTCTCTGCAACCCCTGTTCTATTAACGATCGTCTTAATGCATTGGAAGATCTTATGGCTGTCCCGGGCAAGGTTTCTGAAGTCGGTGAACTCTTAAAGAAACTCCCGGACCTTGAAAGGCTGCTTAGTAAAATCCACAGCATCGGTTCTCCCCTTAAAAGTCAAAATCACCCAGACAGCAGGGCTGTCATGTACGAGGAAACCACTTACAGCAAGAAGAAGATTGCCGATTTCTTGTCTGCGTTGGAAGGCTTTAAGGTGATGTGCGAAGTCATTAACATTATGGACGATGCTGTTGATGATTTCAAGTCAAGTATACTTAAGCAAATTCTCAGCCTCAAAGGTAAAACGCGTAAGGGATGCTTCCCTGACTTATCTGTAGAATTGAAGCGCTGGGATACCTCATTTGATCATGAAAAGGCTCAAAAAACTGGGGTGATTACACCCAAAGCTGGTTTTGATCCAGAATATGACGAAGCATTAAAAGATATAAAATCAGCAGAGCAGAGTTTGAACGAGTACCTGGACAAACAACGCAAACGGCTTGGGTGCAAAAGCATAGTGTACTGGGGGACTGCCAAGAACCGATTTCAAATGGAAATCCCCGAGAATGTCACGCAGCACAACCTACCAGAGGAGTTTGAGTTAAAATCTACCAAAAAAGGGTACAAGCGCTACTGGACGAAGACCATCGAGAAATTGTTCGCTGACCTTGTAAATGCAGAAGAACGAAGAGATGCGGCCCTTAAGGACTGTATGAGGAGGCTGTTTTATAACTTTGATAAAAACTACAAAGAATGGCAGACCGCCGTGGAATGCTTTGCGGTTTTAGGTGAGTTTTTTCCATGGCTACCTGTTCGGTAGCTCTCTATGTAATGAGGGGGTAGATGGTGAGCTGGTTGAACTTGGTCTCTTTGTATGCCAGGCTCTGACTCGTGTTACTAGGATATGTTGTTCCATCTAATAGGAATTTGGTTTGGTACCTACCAAGTCTTAAACTTTTTGCTAATGTCTGTGTTAACATTGATATAATGCTTTATAAATTCTGCAATCATTGTTTACACTTTTTTTTTTCCTCCCCAGATGTTCTCATAGCGCTGTCCCAGTACAGTAAAGGTGGGGACGGTTCTGTATGCAGACCTGTGGTTTTGCTTCCTGATAAAACTGCACCATTTTTGGAACTTAAGGGATCACGACACCCCTGCATTACAAAGACTTTTTTTGGCGATGATTTTATCCCAAATGATATTGTGATCGCTTGTCCGGAGGAAGAAAGCGATGAGAATGGTAATGCTGCTCACTGCGTGCTCGTGACCGGTCCAAACATGGGAGGCAAGTCAACCTTGCTAAGACAGGTAACTGCTTTTTGCTTTGCCTTTTTTAATTTTTATTATAAAGAAAAAATATTTTTAAACAAAAAAAATAAACAGTGGAATGGTAAAATGGTATTTATAATATGATTCATAAAGCAACTTACTTATAGATATAAGAAATACCCCCCTGATATGCCACTCTGCTTCCTAGAAGTGCCACCCCACCCCCCGACTTACCAATGCACCCCCAGACTCCCTGGTGTCTAGCGGGGCCGCACATCACGCAGACGTCCACGGCTGCTGGAGAGGAAGATCCAGGTCTCCTGCAGCGCTGTGGGGGATCTGGATCCTAACCCGCAGCAGGGATAAATGAAAAAACAAAATAAAACACGCACCCGGAATTTAACTTTAGCTACAGCTAGTTTAAATAGGGGCAAATACCAAAAATATATTTTGCTTGCCCTGCTGTGGAAGCCACTCTTTATTCCTATATGATTTTAAATTATTATAAGTTTATTTTTTGTAGAAAAAATAAACCGCTTAGGTTAAAATGAAGTGAGTGATTCGCGTGCAGGGGATCTGATGTAGACCAAGCACAGCAGTCATGGAGCCGTCTGCAATAATGATGCCATCGTGATGTCTTAGAAGTGTTTTTACCAGGGACATCTTTTGATGACGTACTTGATACATGATTGCTCATGAAGAGGGTTAAGCCCAGTGTCTATATGAGTAATTATGAATTTAAATTGTTCCTCTGAAGCTCCATGGCTCCATAAATAAAATGTAATATTTGGGATATCCCTGATCTATTTGGCGTGTTTCACACATGTATTTGTGCATCGTCGGACTAGGAAAGCCTGTAACAATGCGACACGTAAAGTGTCTCACCTGCCAAATGATGTTTCAAAAGACACAAAATTAAGAACAAAATTAAGAACATATTAACCCTTGAGTGTTATACCATACTGTGAATAATGTGGTCTACCACTCTACTACATATCAGACATAATGGGACAAGACCGGTGCAAAAACTGATGCGAGATAATCGTGGAGCACTTTAGAACGTGGTGTCTTAATGTTAATATTATAATCATTGCTATTTATACAATTTCCAATCCATAGTAAATGCAGATAAATGTATTTTTATCTATTTAGCTTCACATGGAAACTTGGAGGCTTTAAATGTCCATGCGACGTGTGTGTCCTGCCACACAGTGCGATACCTGAATATTTTGTCCCCAATGTGGCTGCTGATCGCATTCATGTATATGTTATGTAAGATATCAACTAAATGTAGCTATAGCAAAACTACAGAAAATGTCCTGTCTGTGACGGGAAAATGGTCTCCGGCCCCCCTGGCAAATCAAAAGCAGTTCCGTTTTAATTAAAATGTTTAGATGACTAATACACCATAGATGTGTGAAGTGTTCTAACCGTGCAAAACGTGTTGCCTAAATTCAGTTATTTTTATGTGAAACTTGATAACTGGATACGTTATTTTTACCCGAAGATAACCCGTTACTGAATGTGGCTTTGTGATTTAACCCTTGGTGATCGAGTTCTTGTGCTGATACGTGCCGCCTGCTTTCTTATTCTTGGATGTCTTGCTGTGACTTACAGGCTGGTCTCCTGGTTATTATGGCCCAGTTAGGCTGTTACGTGCCAGCGGAGGAGTGCAGACTGACTCCTGTGGACCGAGTCTTTACGAGACTGGGGGCGTCAGACAGAATAATGTCAGGTGAGCCGTTTTCAGTGTCTTGTAGTAATTTTCTGGTGCTTGTGAGCCATCTAAGAAATCGCCAGTAACTCCAACCTCAAAGTGCTTGGAGGCCATGGAGATAAGATGGGTTTAGTGGTGGTTTGGGCTGCACAAGAACAGTTACATTTACATAGTTCATAAGGTTGAAAAAAAAACCTAAGTCCATCAAGTTCAACCTTCTACCTAACCTTCGTATTCTTGATCCAAAAGAGGGCAAACAAATCCCCAATTAACCTTCTTGCTGAATTCTGCCATCAGGGGAAAGAATTGGAGTAGCTCCACAAAGGTGTACGTCATGGGCATTTTACTTTGCCTTGTTTTTGCCGTGATGTTTTAAGTGTTTAGTGTTGGTGGGCTTCCTTAACTGTTTGAAGGGAGTGGCCCAGCTCACTGCTGTTGGCTCTTCATAGTTTTGTAGCCCTTGTATGTTCTCTCCATTTAGTGAATAAACCCCTGCTTACGTTTTATGTTTGTATGGTGTTTGTGTTGCTATATGTTCTGTGACCTGATTTTGCAGGTGAAAGCACCTTCTTTGTGGAACTGAGCGAGACGTCCAGCATTCTGCAGCACGCTACGGAGCATTCCCTGGTGCTTCTCGATGAGCTTGGTATGTTTCGCTCGTTACCTTCCTTACTTATGTAAGATCAGTGTTGTGTGCGGATCCATTTATTTTAAGACGGCTACTGCTGAGAAGCATGAACATTTATTGGGGGGGGGATAAAACGGGTGGTAAAGAAAGTCTGACTTTGTTACTATGGCGTTGACTAAAGGTTTGTGGAGGAAAGACATCAGCATTGTGTTTTGTGGAGCTCTCAATGCCCAAGCATCCGTTAGCGTTGCCATAAACAGCTGTGTGTAGTGTTTTGCCCCCTCACTAAATGCAAGTGAGGGTGTAACATGTCTTGCTTGCTGGTTTTCTTCCTGGATCCATGGTAAAAGCTCTTTGGAGATGTGTAGGTTTTGTTTAACTTCCCCTCCCTCCACAGGAAGAGGCACGGCTACATTTGATGGAACGGCTATAGCAAGCGCCGTCGTCAAAGAACTTTCTGAAACCATTAAGTGCCGGACCTTGTTTTCAACCCACTACCACTCTTTAGTAGAAGATTATTCTCACATGTCGTGTGTGCGTCTGGGACACATGGTAAGTCTGTGTACCTGGCTGTCTGACGTACGCTAATATGTCATATATAGCGACAGCTTTTTATGTGGTATTCCTTTTAACCTTTATGGTTTGATAAAGCACTTATTTACAGATGTACTTTAGACCGGCTTTGGCTGCAGTGGCAGCTGTCGTGTTGCAGTTTGGCCTGTCTGGATTATGTAGATGATTTAGGAGCTTGAGCTTTTTTCCCCCCCAGGCATGCATGGTTGAAAACGAGTGTGAAGATCCAAGCCAGGAGAACATTACATTCCTGTATAAGTTCATAGAGGGAGCCTGTCCTAAAAGCTACGGCTTCAATGCAGCAAGACTCGCAAATATCCCTGATGAGATCATTCAAGCTGGACACAAAAAGGCGAGAGCGTTTGAAGACATCACGCTTTCGCTGAAACTGTTCCGGTAAGTGGGGCCGATCGGTTCAATTTAACTATTTCAGTTCCCTTAACGCCTGGGGCAGGAAGCCTATTAGGACGTACCGGTGTGTGCTGACTTTGTTGAAGCGGTAGGGGTATTACTCGCAGTCTGGCCTTTTCAGTCTGCTGATTTATCTTGTGTAACGACGTGCACCGGTACACGGTAGACACCGGTGCCGACATCCACTAGTTTACTTGAGGCCAGGAGAGCTTCAGCAGGGTCTGCCGGGCTCTCCCATTACTCCCTCCGCTGGCGGGAGTTTCTCCCTCTTCTAAACTTTTTATATACATAAAAATTAAGGGAGAAAAAATGAAATAAAATTGATAGGGAGTCTAGTAGTGTCACCTTCACATGAAAAATTTGACATCCCCAAAGGGATCTTAAGCCATGCTGTACTGGGAACAGTGCAAATATATATTGCAAGGTTGGCCAAAACTAAGTGGTCAGTGGCCCTTCCACTATAAGAAAACTATAACAAATATTAGGGTATTGTGGGGAATGATTGTTAAGCCGGAGCCATCGCTGACCATAAATTGGGTCATTGGGCAGCACCTTACACTATAGAAGAAACTTAAGGGAGATCACTGCAATTTTTTCCCCTTTCATTCTATTTTTACTAATTGTTACTTTGATTTTATAAGAAGCCCCTACTTCTTGAACAAAACGATATATGTGTGCAGGTTCTTCAAATATAGGCCACAAATAAGCATTGTGTACACACTTTGTGGTTCACTACAGTGAGTTGTTTGAATTGCCTACTCCAGTATTCAGTCTTATATTAAGTTTCTCTGGTGTGGCTGGTCTTGTATAATGCATCATTCACTGATGGGGGGGGGGGCACCCAAGCACTTCATGCAGAAGAAGCTCATTGGAATCGACTCATCGTGCATGGAAGATGCAAGCAGTTACATTTACAGCGTTTAGGGGTTTGGTTGGAAAACTGTCCTTAAAAAAAAAAAGCTAGATTAATATTTTTTTTCTTCCCCTCTGCAGGGAGTTATATCTCTTACTGGAAAACCCTTCTATTGATGGCCTAACTATTCACCACATTCTGGGGAGGAGATAATTTATGTTTAAAGGAAAAAATAACCCACAATTTTTCTTGGTGTTTATTCACAAGGCTGGTTTTCACACATTATGATCTAATAAACTTTATTTTTTAAAAATGACCATATTTCCATTTTTTTTTCTTTCCTAGGAAATTAAACCCCTTTTTAATTCATATCTACCCTCTACATAATGGTTATTGAATACTCCACAATATATTAAGTCTAGATGTTATGATACATGCATACACTTTCAGGCTGTTTGATTATCCACTGTCACCAATACATATAAATGGGGAGAAACAAAAAAAAAGTTATGAAACTGTGTCTGTATATGTTGTCTCAGCTTCATAAAAGCAGGAAATCTTGCATTTCCAGCAGTTGTGTGTACGCGTTCCAGGCTGTTCAAAATAAAGTGAACAGTAATATACAGAATCATTCAGACACTTTACAGTAAACTTTTTAAACCAAAGTCAACACCCGCCAGTTCCCAAGGGGAGTGATGGAAGGATCCGCACGCAGCTTCAGTGCATCTCTCCGACGTCTCCTATGGCCAACGGTCTGTGGTGTTAATGGAAATGAAGACAGTTGCAGGGGGGTGCGAGAGGAAAGGAGACAACATTCTAACTTTTCAAAAGGATACCAGAAAAATTGCTGGATTAAGATTAGTGTTTTTCTCTTTCATAGAAAGAACGTAGATACTGGGACATGAGTACAGTTTACAGCAATTCTATGGTGTGCTAACAAAACAGGACACATTCAAGTACAATAAATTTGCTTGAAATAAAAAAAAAAAACCTACATGAGTAAAGCATTAAAATATCTCAATCAGAATACATGTTTTAAAAAAAAAATCAAAAATGCAGAAGTGCTAGCTCACATTTTTACCATGTTACAAAAGCAATTGGTACCCATGTCCATGAGGGCAGCAAACACCACCTGGTGCCGGTCTACTAAATAGTACTACTGCAAATGGACTGCCTTTCCCTCCTACTTGTAAAAACAGCAGCGCACAGGCTGGCGTCTACAAATCCGCATCTTATTTTCTTCACTTCTGTCCTTCCAAAAGTCTGTCAGAGTAATGTTAAAAATGCCCAGTTCTTCCTTTTAATCCTGAGTCAATATATTGCCTCGTCCATCTGTATTTCCTTTATACATATAATATATATATTTTTTGGCAGGTTTGCGTTTGATCATATAAACATCTCAGTCTTCAGAAATGGGCAAATTTTCTCTCCTTTTCCGAAAGAAAAGTGGGTTTGTTTTTCCAATAGGTTAGAATGGCAGGACTTCCCCTTCATAAAATGAGTTCAGTTGTGTTGCAAAGTATTAGATTCTATAGGTGGAGCAGAGTCATATAAAGTATCTGTGTCATGTGTAGGTTCTCCAGCTAATGTACAGGGATTAGACAGTGTTCCGGCACCACAATCACAGAAAAACCTTAAGAGAAAAAGAAAAGCCAGGTTAAGCAAACATTTTTACTCCCATACCCAAGGCTGTGATGCTAGACGACACATACCTATCATGTCTAATGAACTCTACATCATGTCCTTGGTGACATTTCTTAATACAGTTCACACAGATAGCGTTGCGGTCTGTGGTATTGCAGGTGTGACATCTAGAAAAAGATACGTATAGAAAGTGTTAGCGTTCAAACAAAATCTTCCGGTAGCTGAGGCTACTCAATTCTAATGCAATATAAAAGCGGAATCACGTTAGCCAAAGATGCATTTAGCTTGGGCTCTGCCGTAGGGCAGCATCCCCTCTGCAACGTGTAGGGGATATGATGTTCCTTAAACAGGCAAGTTACAGCATTATGAGAGGTGACGGCCCAGCAATCCTTCATAGTATAAAACAGAGAAGCCCAGAGATCAGAGATCTCATACGTAATCGGCCCGTGGAGCAGCAGCGCAAACCCAACCTGGGACCTGTTGATTTAGGCCAGAGCACTGCTGGATGGTACATGATTAAAAATCCCTGTCCTTCCTGTCACAGAGTTATGGTGGGTAAAGGTGATGGAAAACCCTTCCACTTAAATGTATGGGGGTAGTAGAAGTATTACTAAACAATCATCTACAGACAGACGGCTTGTTTTTCCCTCAAATCTCATGGTGCTGCCAAAACCACAAGGCATTCTGGGTAAGGAGCATGCAAATAAGGTCAACAATGATCACAAAACAGCTGTCCATGAGTGGTGATCTGGCTACTGCACCTCTTACCCGAGTAAAGGCTTTCTTGTACAGCGGGAAATTACTTTCAAGGGACCCTAAGATCTTCCTGGGCATTTGTACTAAACACAGGAATACACACCCAGAATTCAGTGCGGCTTGGGCTTTCTACGCAGAATTGGCTACCTAATCTAATCTGGAGTCTGCCAAACATACTGGCATCGATTCACAAAAGGCAGAGTTTGCAAGAGTTGTGTTCTTCACCTCCTTGAATTCAATATGTATTCTAAGAGGTCCTGCCCTGGTGAGCGTTCCTTCAAAGTCTCCTTGCCCCTGAATTATGCATGGAGTTGAAACCACATCTCCCCTGCCAACAGTCCCTTACTGAGTTACTATACACAGCACTGTATTGCTCAATGTCTGGAATACATACCCCCTTGTATTGGGCAATATATAGGCAAACAGCACAACAAACACATAGTGATTAAGCCTGTGGCACGGATATATGTCCCTTGGTTCCCTGTTAGCCGATATCTACAAACTGTAGTATTTACCTGTAGAAGTCATGCATTGGATAGCTGGTATAACTTGATATCTTATATAGACACTGGCCTCTATTGACAGCTTTTTCTATGGCATCTTGATTGTTCATTATTTTATTATCTGCAAGAGTTACCAGAAACGGTCTAATTATTAATCATATGTAACCAGAGAAATGGCATTCACTTATGTTAATTAGTATGTCACATGATTGTTACAAGAATTCAATATAAGTATTTTTTTTTTGTAAAGCACTATAAAATGATATATTTTGTATATTATATAAAAATATGTTACTTTTTGTATCTGGATGAATTGGATGGCGTAGGAAAAAAATTAATCACACAAACTTAAACACTGCCTTCTACCAGGACCCAGGTCTCTCGCACCACTTTTATTATATAGCTTAAACAGGCATTTCCAATGGGTATATTTTGCTTTATTTTGTGCACTTATTGGTCATTATTATTCTAGCAGCAGCCTGGGACTCTTATAGTTTGTGTATATATATATATATATATGTATGTTTTTTTTAAAACTATTTTATTATGTTTAAAATGTTGGATGGTTTGGTTCTAAATCATAGCGATTGGACCAGATACTTACAAAGACTAAGATCAGGAGATGGATCTTTTATTGAAATAATTTGAGACATTAAATGCCTGACTATGAATTTTGGATTTGTGGAAAATATTCTAATCACTGGCCCTTAAGATATCAATAAGTACTCTGAGTACTCTGTAATGATATGTTTTTCAGGTACGCTTCCTATACAAAATGTTCAAAGCTTTTAGACATTTCTACTTTGAGTATAAAAACTCTATATTTAGAACACATTTGAACAAAGTCCTTTGCCTATTACTGTAAGTGTCACCCTGCCCAGGTATAATGCAACTTAAACACAACAGAAGCTGTACAATCTCAATTTTAATATTTCCCCCTTTTTATGACACTAGCGAAGAGATGCATAATACAAATATGCCATGACCTCTATGTAACCTTTAACTAAAAACATAGTTCTAAAGTAAGCATGCTTATTATGCACGAGTACAGATTATACAGGAGATTATATGATACTTTAGTACACAAGGTTGTCACATTTGCCGCTTAGTGGTTCTCTTCTAGCTAGGTCTGTACAATTCCTTACGCTAACGAGTTAGGCAAAGTGTGGTCTGTTAATTTTTCTATTGCAATTATTTATGCAGTACATAGAATTGAATTCAATTAATAATAGTTAAAATAAAAAGCACCTGTATGCGGGGCAAGCATCTTAAGTAAATGCCATAAATAAAAGGAAAAATACCTTTCATCGTGACGTTAACACCAGAAGCCAGAAACAGTCCTCCAAAGCGATTGTTGAAAATCTGATTGCCTTCGAGCGTTGCAGTCGCATGATTGGTGATCTCAATGCCTTTATTAAACATTGAAGATTAGGTTAATTTCGATATGCTTTGCAGAAATGTATTGTTAAAAAAAAAAGCTTTAGAAATATGAAGACAAAACACAGAGTTTTTATTGACTATATGTGACCAGTCGAATATTTTCATCCTTCAAGGTGAAATGGAGACAACAGGCTCACATTTGTTTGTATTCCCTTAATCACATAATCCAAATAATTACATTTTAAATTGAAAAATGTCAGGATCCACTACAGAAATGATGTAAATATACACTGCATTAAATTACTAGCTGGATGTCTCTATAGAGAGGATTGTGGAGACGCACGCAGCCTGCTTGGCAGATGTTCTTATAACGCTTATCTCCGTGTTGTCATTACCCGACAGCACAGAGACCAGGACTGACACTTTATTTTTATTTTTAACGGCCGCTGCACTTCCAAGTACAAATTGGTATTTACTATTTATTGAGTGCAGCACAGCAAGGAGACCAACTTAACAAGCAACCAAAGAAACTAAGAGTATATTTTCACATAAAGATTGAATTTTTGTACAAACCTGCTGCAAACCCGTCAAATATCCTGTTTTTTCTCAAAATGGGGTGGCTGTTGGTGCTGATGAGTACACCGGCCTGTGCATTCCTGAAGATGTCATTCTCTTCAAGCACTCCTGCCAAAACAGGGTCACATACAACATTAACACAAGGTAAAACTTACCGTTATTCTGGCAAACAGCACCTGAGCCTATCTCAAAATCAAAAAGCCATGTTTGCTGCAGCTTTTGCATGTTGGAATTAAAAAATATATATATATATATCTCTCATGGCTGGAATAAAAAAATCTTATGCAAAATATAAATACAATTTAAAAAAGAATAAAAAAGACCACAAATATCCAAGTAGCATTTTTCTGCCATTACACAAGCTTATTAACCTTTACTTAGAACACAGTAATCGTCAATAGGTGTAAGTTCTAAACGGAAATCCACATACTGCAGTAACATTTTACCTCTGCCTCCATTAAATATGCAGATGCCACCATCTCTCCCATCATGAATTTTGTTTCTCCGTAACGTTGGGTTGCTGTCTGTTTTTATCCACACTCCAGCCATTGCGTTATCAAATATTTCATTGTCTTCTATAAATCCAAGCCCTGAACAGAGGTGAAATGAAGTGAGCAAAATAACCTACTTGGAGCTCCAGTAACAAACAGAAGGCAAAAAAATGTGATTCCAACGTACCAGAATTATAAACAAGTATTCCACCATTCTGCCCTCCCCAGATTTTATTGCGTCTAATCTTAGGGTTGCTTCCAGTTCTGAAAATAATTCACAGAGAAACAAAGTTGTTTATCCAATGAAAAACGATTCAGGAAAAAAATAAGGTGAACACAGCAGACAAATCAAATTAGTAAAAACAAAGAAAAGGTCTAGCAAATGTGAAAATAGGTTAGAAAAAATTAAAAATGAAGATTTGGGCGGGGAGAGGTTAAAGAAAAGTTATTCTAGTGAACATATTACCGTATTTGAACCCCAGAGTACATATGATTATAGATGTCATTATCTTCCAATATTCCATGGCCATTGTCGTAGAAGTACACTCCAACCTGTCAGACGGCACAAATATAGTATATTTCATTATAAAGTCATTATAATATTTCATATATTTTCCATGGTTACATGCATTACTAAGGTTTGGGACTCAAATATCCTGCTTATCAGGTAAGGCAAGAAGAAATGCTAGAAACACAGGCCACTGGATGGCACCTACCTGCTTTCCACTGTGTATTCGGTTCCTCCGTAGAACTGGGGTGCTTCCCGTTGTCACCCACACACCAGCCAAGGTATTACTGTACACCTCGTTTTCTTCAATTACACCCTGTCCCTTTTCATGCTTTATTTAGAGAAAGAAAAAGCAAAACACATTTCTTACATACCACCGATACAAAAGGTTACCAACCAGTAGTTCCCCAGCTAGTCATGGGATCAACCGTTCACTTTAGTTTAATTACTCGAGAAGATGTGAGCTGAGGAGCTGCCCACGACAAACAATGCCATGCCAATGATATACGGCAGCGTAATGTACCGTTTTTGAATATCATAGAAAAGGCCAGGTCATAGTAAAGCAAAGATATTTATATTATTTTTGGGCAACATGAGAACCATAAAAGCAAACATGTGGGCCTCATCTGACCCACCAACTGCTAGTTGGATAAGACTGATCTAAGGACTAGCGAACAAAATGTCTATGCTGGATTGACACTTACCACGTAGATTCCACCATGCTGGCCATCATGAATCTTATTGTGTCTGACTATAGGGCAGCTGTTTGTCCGTATTTGTATACCTGCTAAAGCATTACCTGTTGAGGTTAAAATACAGAGGTAAATACACAGATAGACCTCAAAAAATAAAAAAGGTCAACATGAGGATAAAACAGTACCATAGATGTCATTTTCTTCTATAAGGCCTCTTCCGTCACCAAAGATATACACTCCTCCTTGATTTCCATTAAAAATTGCATTTCCCCTTGAAGAAGAAAAAACATGGGTGATTACAAAGTAGAATATGAAAATAAAGTAAAGGAACTTGTGCGCAAAATCGAGCTACTAAAAGTTAAATTTAAGTCTGGCTTTTTGAATACTTTAGAGAAGTTTATTTTTGGTTGCCATAGAAAATTTGATAAATCCCCTCGTATTTTGACTATAGAAGAGGTGAAGGAGACCCCTAGATTTCACAAATGACAGATAAAGCACAACCTGAGTGCTACTCTGAAAAAGCAGTCACGGATTAAAACACAATGTTTACGTCTGACCTAATAATGCCCTATTTTTGGTGTATTCAGACCCCGTGGAATAACATCCCTTTGCACAGTAATCCAAATATACATAGAAATGTTACGTTTACTGATCTCTAAACGTTATTTACAAGAAAAACCCACAAAACAGAAGACAAGGTTTTGAAGACAGCCAAGGCTGGTTTCACCGGTAGCTGCGTTTTTATATACCAAGGTCTAAGAACATTTATTGCTGTTAAACGTACCTAATGGTTGGGTCACTGTTTGAGGTAATCCATACACCCGCAAAATTGTTTGCATAGATTTTGTTTTCCAAGAACTGTCCTCTTCCTTTTTCGTGGACGTAGATGCCTCCTGTCTGGCCATGGTGGATTTCGCATCTTACCACGGTGGGGTTGGCATAGGCTTTTACTTCAAATCCTGCTATTCTATTTCTGTGTATGTTGCAGCTTTCAAAGTAACCCTAAAATTATACAGAAAGTTTCAGATTATACACTCGCCAAATATTATAGCATTCTATCCTATTGCTATTACAGACTTACTAGGACTGGCCATATGGATCACTGAGTAGGCACACTATTTCTAGTTGTACAAATATATGCAGTCTAGCTGAAAAATGTTCCAGCTGAAGACCAAAACCTTATGTGAATCCACATATTTTTTAACTAGACTCCATCTTATCTTCAACCAATACAGATATATTAATTTTCCTTATTAAATCATATGCCTAGATAGTTTACACCATAGTTGGGCATTTCTTGAACTCAGGGGGCGAAAGAATTAAAGATACAGCCACCAAAAATTGCACTAATGCTGCAGTTTTAGTAAAGCCATGGCCTGTCAAAATAAATAGTATTTTCCTGTCCACCACTGGTTTAGATGTTCACAAACACAAGCATTCAGAAGAACAAAAATCTACAAGAATATATACAAATGCAAATATTTTTTATATCAAACTCAAGAATTGGTCAAACTCCAACATATATTCAATACGTTAAAAATAATAAATTAGTGTGCGGAGTGGGTAACAAATTACCATGCCATGGTCAAATGTGAAAACACCGACATCACGTCCGTGATGTATGTGATTTCTCCTAATAATAGGGTTTCCGTGATTTTTGACCCATATGCCAGCTAGAGCATTATTTGATATTTCGTTGTCTTCATAAATCCCCTAAAAAGAAAAAAGGGAGATTTTATGATTTTTTTCCTTTTAAAGACAAGAAAACAAAAAAATTAAAAAAGGATTGTGGAGATACCTGTGCGTGATCTGTAATGTAGAGTCCAACATTTTCACAGTCACTAATGTTGCAGTGTTTGATGGTTGGACAAGCCCCTTGACCGCTGACGCAAACAGCAGAACCGACTGCAGGAGGAAAAAGAAAAAAAGTCAGAACACCGGGGAGTCATTTATAACCTACAGTAATTTGTTTTTATCCATACGTAATAAGCAGTCCTTCAAGGCAAAATGGCTAAAAACGGTACATCCTGCTGTATCTTGCAGCAGATAGGAGATTTCATTCCGATTCTCCTATGTCAACAGGAGAAAGCAGCAAAAGGTTGAAAAATCAGTCGGGGGTGGATTAAAAAAAATGAACACGGAAAGAAAAAAAACCTAGAATTTTTGAAGGGTAATCTATGGTTAAAAAGTGTGAGAGCTACCCGAGCTCATGAAGGTTTTAATGGAAAGGTTCCTATGCAAGAGTTAGTGGAAAGACATTTTACCCGTGAAAGAAGAAGAGCGACATACCTGTGCATGTACTTCGAATGATACAGTGATCAATGACTGGGCTGCAGTTCACTGTGATCTCTAAGCAGTGATGGGCGTTATGGTGCTGCGCTGATTTATCATCAGGGTTAAACTGAAAGCAAAGCAAAACTACATTTAATGAAATAAAAGGAAACATTCTACAAATTTTATTACAGACTCTTCACGCTACGCTGTTAGGTATTGAATTACAAAACATGTAAGAACTTTCAGGGAAAAAAAATATATATATATATATATCCATATCGATTTATATCGCTATAAGAGGATAACAAGAAGAAATATACAATACCCTGATTGTCATGTAGCCAACATAGGCATCTTCTGAACCCTCCATAAAAACAAACGTGGAGTCTCTAGTGTTTTCTATGATCACTTTGTCTGCAACTTTTCCTGGTGCTATAAGGGATAAGATGAAAATAAAAACACAAGTTTGGCAACATCTTGTACATAGTATCACAAGGTGCTGAAGTAAAAAAAAAAGTAACGCTTGAAACTCATCAGTACGTAGCAATTTTGTACTTTTTTTAACAATACTTGATGGCTTGATACTGGTTTCTTCACAGACAGAATAAGGACTTTCCAAGACTAGGTGACTCTTGGAAGCCTCTGTAGAGTGTTAAAAATTTAGACTTGGGAATACATTGGTATAATTTAGCCTTATTTGTATTTTTGACAGTTCTACACTTGTCAATATTCTATTTAACCGCTTTCTGAATTTGATTTTTAAAAAAACTGCTTAGCCATCTGTAGAAGTCTAGTAAAGGAACCCTAATGGGGTGGGCTACATATATAATGAAGATACTTTTTATAATAAATTTAAAGATGACAAAAGGAAAGTGGAGGTGCAGATCCCAGAACAGCAGCCTTTGCAATACGAGATGCTTTAGATCACACTGAACCTCCGGCTGAGTTTTCAAAAAGGCACAAATTGTAAAAGGGTATTATCTGCACTTAATACAAGTAAACAATGTTAGATTACAATAAGCCATTCAAAGATGAGAGAAAAAAACCCATACCTGCACCAATCATAGTTATTGGAGACTCTATGTAGATCCATTCATCGGTATAGATGCCAGAATGTACAAAGATTAGCCCATCAAAATGTGCTTCTTGAACTCCACCCAGGGCATCTTCAATTGTATCATAGTACTGAAAAACATTGGAAAAGTTAGCCAACAGCCCTCACTTATTAAAACGAAGGGCTTTTAAATACCATTACTTTGATCATATGATTTTTCTGACTTTTGTTCGTAAAATCTTTTACTCATCTACAAAAGCTAAAAAAAACAACCCTGCTAAATAGATTGTAACATCGGTCCTGAATTTAGAAATATCCTATGCTTTTGTTTTTTGCAAGTTATAGGACAATAAGTACAAGTTGATCGCTTTTTAAGATCACTACACCATATTGCGTGCCAGGTGTGTCACGAAGGGGTTAAGCACAAGTTCTAAGAATGTGTCATACTTACCAACATATTCTCCCTTCCTTTGTATCTTGTGGGATTACTGTAAAAATGTTCTGCAAATCCTGGCTTAACATGTGCTCCTTTGTACTAAAAAAAACACATTACAAAAAGTTCACGTCAACATTGCAAAGATACAGAAGAATGCGAATTACAGTGTCTGCTTTTTTTCTCTCCTTAACCTCTTCAAGACCGGGATGTACCTGGTACTTCCGAGTCAAAGGTCATCGTCATCGATGATACGGGGCGGCTGGTACAGACCGTTGGGTGTCCCCAGCGATCCGTAGCAGCCACTCCCCCTCAATTCCATGCACGTGATCGCTTTGCAGAAAATCATGAGCATGGAGTTTAAATATTTTTTTTAAAAAAAACTGTGGTCTTCAAGGGAAGACGCAGTTTGCCAACGCCAGTCCAGAAGGGGTTAAATCACTCAATTATATTTTTATGGGTTTTTTTTTTACCTGGGCTGGACCTTTTAAAATGGTTTCTATCCAAATACCAAGATCATTATCTGGTAACGGACCACCGACACCAAGGGTGATAATATTGAGTGTTCTCAAGAAACTTTGGGGTTTAACCTTATGCAAAGTACCTGGCTTAAAAGTGCAGCAAGGTGAACACAGTTTACATAGATTTGATGGACACGTCCAATGCACACAATACTAATCTAAATTGGGGCTCTACTGCAAAGTTCGCATCAGTAAAGGGCAGCCGAAGAGCCGAGGTATTATTTATCAGTTCCATAAGGATTAGAATGTCCATACCAACTGCTGGAAGCTTTCTTTCCAAGGATTTGGATGCTCATATTCTTCAGGGTTAATCTGATAAAATTTTCCAGGTTCAGGATGCATCATTGGACGTGTATATTCAAAGACTTCCATGTACAGTCGTTTCCTACAGACAGCATTAAATACGTGAATGGAACAGAATCAGCTACAGCGAAACAGAATCCAACGGCAAACAAGAACCCTATACCGTCTCTCTGCACACTCAATGGGATTCTGCACAGGAATCGCTGGGCTCAGTAACCCTCAACACCACTGTGGCATTATTCTATTTAATATGTTTGTGTGTGAAAACGGAAGCATTCATGTCCAAGATATTCGCCACAAGGTTTTTTTTTATTAGTATTAACTTATACTGTTACCAGTTGAGTATGCCATGCAAGCCTCAAGTATTAAGCCAGTATCACAACCTCATGCTGGCGAGGATGAAAAAGCTGTCCATGAGTGGTGATCTGGCTTCTGCACCTCTTACCCGAGTTTTGTCCTGTACAGAGGGCAATTACTTTCAAGGGATCCACGTATAAAGTGGACATAGAGGCAAAAGATGATAATTGTTAATATGCGCCTACCCAGAATGCTTTTGTGGTTGTAGCAGCACCATGAGATTTCTGAGGGAAAAACAAGCCTTCTGGCTTGTCTGGTGTCTGTAGATGAGTGTTAATAATAATAATAATAATAATAATAATACGTGGAAGGGTTTCCATCACCTTTACCCACCATAACTTTTGTTATTGGTATTTATTATGCATGGACACATTTTAGGGGCAGTCGTGTGAAACAATTAAGGTGGATTAGGAGCGTAATGACACACAACCGGATACTGAAAGTTTGCACTTACCACAAAATAGGATCATTTGCAAGCTCACTGAAACGCTTGCACACACATGCTGCTCTACAGAGGTCCTGCTCCAACAGGTAAGAGAAGATCTTTAAAATGACCTCATCTGGTAGTTTTTCTTGAAGATACTGTTCTGCAGGTGCTGCTATTAGGAAAACTTATTTACAATCAAATAGAAACCACAGAACCAGCAACCATTCTATGTTTTTAGGAATAAGAACATTTTCTGAATAACTTAAATTTGTTTAAAACTCAATTGTGAGAAGGAATTAAAACAATGTTATACAGCGACCTTTGTTTTTTGGCTGTCCCAGATTCCTGGAGGAGGTATGATTGTGTCGGATATTGATCAAAAGTTTGAAAAACTGAGTTTGCTTAATCAGCTAAACAGTATGAGATGTTTTGAGCTTAAGATAAATTATATATACATATTATAATACGTTTCATAACTTACCCTACCAAAGACTCAAACATTACTTTAAATCTAGACTTACACTATACGTATTAGCGAGAACATTTTAAAGGGAAACTATGTTTTTCTATGTGTCTTTATTCATCTAAAATTCCACTTTTCAACTTGTCGGTAAACAACCTGCATCTGCTTATACTGTTCTAAAACTAGAGCTTGGTCTTGTTGGATAGAGGTCAATGACGAGGGTGTGAATAGAAGCATGCATTGGACACAGGCTTTATTCCGTTTGTAACAATGGAATATTTGAGTGGATCATCAGACAGTTCATGAAACACATTTCATTGTCGGCGTAATGTTGGCGCCGAGTACCGGGTAACTTACCGGGCAGATCTTGGGATTTCCCAGATACTCTAGCACGTTTTGCTCTATGACCAAAGTTTTCAGTTGCTGAGGTGGATGCACCCTTTGGGGGAGAAACATCAAAAGAACCATTTAATGAGTGGTGAAGAAATAGCAGGTAATATAAAAGTTGTCCTCCAACTACAAAATAGGCATTGATATCATGTAGTGAAGAATTACACCACACAACAAATGCCTAAGATTCATCGCTAAAAAGAAGACGTTCCTCACCTCCATACTGTTCTTTGTGGGACAAGCGGTTCTTTTGGGGACAAGAGTTTTCCTGCGAAGTTGATATGGGCTATTCTGTGCACCAGGACCTGATTCTTCTGCAACCATGTCTGCAGGCACTTCATCTACAGAACAGAGGAGACTGTCAATTACTCACATCGCATCTCTATGATTATTAACCTTAAGTACAGTTCTACTACAGGTAGGGAGTTTTTTACTTAGTTGAAGGATTCTTGCCAAAAAAGCAAATGGGAAGCCCACTCTGAAAAATCTACATCTCGGTACCATTTACCATAATTTTATTTTACTTTTTTAAATGCGACAAAAAATGAAAATTGATAATTCGGTAAAACTATTCTTGTATTATATAAAACTAATTATACTGAGCAGTAATCAGAAATAAGGTTAATATATTGATATTTTAGTGTACGTAATATTGTTTTTCTGTAATTATACAAATAGTCAACCCAAAACCCATCATCAGAAAAAAACAAAAATGGACAAAACAGCCTAACTGCATTCACTGTGAGATTGCAGGGGACGAACACTTGGTAACAATGTCAACACAGCATGTTGTTAGGTAACCAGTTACAGTGTTTGTCTACATATTTAATTAAGTACTAATTAAGAAAGCTTTATATGGCGTTTTTTAATAATTAAAAAAGCCAATTTGTCCATAAAATAAGCGGTTACAAAAAAATTTACGTTTGGAAGATGCAAGACGTGCAGAGAGGTTTCAATGTGTGTGTTTTAGTTACAACAACAGAGTAATGAACTCAAGTGTAAAAATATTAATCTAATTTGTAAAAGAAAAAAGTAACCCCGAGCACATGCAAGTATATAGTGTAGCAGAATTAGAATCACAGGTCAATGCAAAAATGAAATACACAAACATTTGGATGGCATACAGGAGTCTTTTTATACAAATATCACCCTTAAAAGGGACACTCCATGCATTGGATGCATGTTACGGCATATCACAGAGGAATGGTTCCTCCATATTGTGGTAGTAAGTCGAATACTCATGGGCAGGGGGGGGCATGCATGTGTGTAAAACACATTTAAATGGGAGTGCTTTCCTGACACTGATTGGCTGCTTCAAACATCCAATCAGTGATGACAAAAGTTGGACAACAAGTGACAAATAGGTCGCTGCAGCTCTTTACGCATTGTTTTTTTAAAGACCCTTTTCTCATCTTTGCCGACTCCCTTCTCTCCGAGGACCACCACTAATAATTCACTTGCCTGCAGCATCCTACATATAACCATTATGGTGGGGTGCAAAGAAGTTGTATTTGTAGCAGTGATGTATTAGTGTTAACAGTCACTCAATGACGGCGCTCATACCGAGCAGGGTACAGGAACACATCATATCCCAATTCCCACAGAGGAGCAGATAAGAGAGACCCGTTTCAGACGGAAGGACAGCATAGGACATGTCACCCTAGGCTTAGATACATTGAAGCGAAGATCCAGTATCCTCCTTTCACAATACATACACAACTTAGAATGCATACCTCCTCTCATAAGAGATCAGAAGGTCACATATGGAGAGACTTTTTAAATAGTGTTCAATATTAACCCTTACAATGAAGGTTTGTTAGTAGCACAGCATGTAGGGATAGTTAGTTCATTTTGATAATGGCTTTCCATATTTTTAGCCAAGGAAGCCTCTTCAGCAGTTGGATGCCAGGCGGTTTTATGTTTTAAGGCTGCTCACATTTTTTTCTTCGTATGTGTTTAGACCAATACTTAAGTTAAGCTTGTGACAAACAATAGTACCAAAATGCAAGATACCACCGAAGCACATCACAATTTCATAGTGTAAGACAGCTACCCATTACACCATCTATTTACAAGCAGCCAAAGAATACCGCGACATTGCTTATGAAGCAGACCCATCTAGCATACAGAACAATCCATTATATTAATTAACCTAATGCTCATAAAGTACAATACATCTAATAACTGAAGATATTATTCAGTCATGTCCTTCTACGTGAAGCAAGTGTATCGAACCACTTGTTTGACTGCAGAGAACGTTCACAGCCGATGCACCAAAGTGATGGAGAACGGACATTTTCTTGCCAAGGCGCTTCCTGTGTGTTCGATGCATAGGTCATCATCCAGGACTAACTACATTTCTTGCAGATGTTTCACAGCTGGATCGTAGGACTGTTTTACAAGCAGAACCAACTTGAGCACAGCCCATGAATCGCAGGCATATAATTAAAATGAGTACCGTCAGTGGCTGCCAAGAGCTGCCATCACATCAAGAAATGAAAGCATATTTTCTAGCCTTGATTTCTGGTTAAACAAACAATGTAATAAACATCCCAGCATTTTTTTTTCAACGCCTAAAAGTTCATAGATTTTGAGCTGACTATGGCTTCTACCTCCCGTGGAAAAAAAGTAAAGTTCCAGATACAAGGTTTTCTCAGAGGTAAGTGTGAACAAGCGTTTTGGGATACCGTTGTAGTGACTGGACTAGGCTGGAGCTCTGCAACGCTGAGTAAGAGTATGGTCATAATGAAACAAGTGGATCATTGCACCCTGGCTTTTATACGTTACAGAGACGAGCTCATTCGTTGGGCCATGCATGTAAATATAGATTTCTAAATTAAATGTTATTTCAGAATGGAAAATATTTTTTCACGGACACAATCGATACATCTGCAAAGAAACAAGGAAAATGGTCTAAGAGAACCCATCTGTATGCTGAACCAATATCACTGAATTGATACTTTGTTTTGTTTTATTCATCTAATTAGTGTATGCTTTTTCCCCCATAGTTACTACAGGCCTTCTTCCATTCTGGAAAAAATGGTTGCCGACAGCAAGGCTTTGTTGCCAATTTCTTCACAGGTCAGTGTATCTAAAGTTTTGATTAGTTGCAGGCAATCGCTTGTATACGGCGACGCATTGAAATGTTAATGACATTTTAGTAGGTCAGCGGAAGACAAATTCCAGCAACATTTTTTAAAAACTCAAGATGTTTGCGTTTTGATATTGATTGGCATTGATACACAGATCTATCTGCACAGATCTATCTGCACATGCACAGACCTTTGGAAAACAAAATTAACAACGTTACCTATAGTTTGGATTTGTGGTTCTTAGATTACAAAACTAGTAATCAATTTTCTATCCCAAAATCCACTTCCTTCTCCTCCCTTAAAATGGGTTCCAGAAGCAATTGTGTGTGTGCGTGCGTGTGTATGTATGTATGTATGTATGTATGTATGTATGGTGTGTGTGTGTGTGTGTGTGTTGAGCTGCTTTGAGCTACTTGTGTTATTACACTCTGAAGTCTGATCAAGTCATATTATATTCTGAACATATTTGCTGAGCAAACGCAATAAACGAATGTCAGGACACAGAATGCCATAAAGCTTTGTTCTACATAAAGTGTCATAAAAATGTTATTTCAATAAAATATGCCGAAGAAAATTATTAAATGTTTCAGTAAACATTAGTACCTGAAGCAGCAACTTTAACATAGTACTCACATAATTTGTACAGAAGCAACATATTAAAAGAGGAGATAAAGCTATTCCCACGTCTTGCTCCAGGAACAGGACAGGGTGCGTTTCAGTGCAAACAGAACCAAATAAGGGTTCTTGCTTCGTTCCATGGGGTGGGGGATAAAATGGTGAAAAGGTGAATCCACCCCTCACAATCTCCAGACTATTGTAGAGAATAAGATCTTGGCCGGACAACACACTGGGGCTGAAAAGACAAACACAGCAAGGGTGCCGGCAGCGGGGGGAGAGGAGCGACTAAAAGTCATTTATCTCTGCAGGACACATAAATCTACAAATACAAGAATTGGGCACTAAGGTGATTTGCAAGCAACAACGGAAAGTGAATTCCACAGTTTGAAACTCACCGCCTCATTCAACTAGTGTATTTAATTTGCACAAATATCAAAAATGAACCCCATCCTAAGCCGATAACCCCACAAGCAGCTGCCTCTCAGATTTGTAATGCATTAAGGCATTTGATTAAATCTAACCTTCATTATTATGAGGATATATAAAACGCATAGTAAAGCGAAATTCCCTCATAGAACTATATATTACGATCCTTGGCTTGGTTAAATGTATTGATAGACCACGGAAGCGATTTACAAGCCCCATCAAGCAGTCTGCGGGGCTACATGAGAGGAGTCACTTGATTCCTCCTGCAGATTCCCTGCCCCAGGGGGGAAGCTTGCCAACAGACCACCTTTACAACACACGCTTTAGAGCTTACAAAACAAATATCCCACAGCAACTGCAATCTACATATGGCTAGAGTAAAAACATGAATACATTGAATCCTAAATATACTTTAATAGAGTTTCCACAAATTCCAAGGGGTTTATTCACTAAAGCACAAAGTTGCAGTTTTTAATCATCTGATTTCACATTACAATAGGCCAACCCCGTCGGCACCATAGTGTAATCAGAATGAGAGGAGTCGCTAAAGCCCGCTACCCAGAGAAAGTATTGGGAACATGTATGTAAGTATGTAAGCCTTTGTGGCACCAGAATGGCAATGGGTCCTCTACACCCTGTAGAGTCTTTCAATGATGACCTGTCCACTTGCTTACTTCTTCTAATACCGTTTAATATAAATTGTAGAACTTTCCAGGACATGGTTGACTTTATATTGACAGCATACCGACTCCATTGGTTTCATAAAGTTAATTCCAAAAGACAAAAACGATCCGACTGTTCGCGGTTATATCTCAGACGTTACTACGCCATAGAAGTTGACTCAGACCATAATCAGTTCTTCGATTCAGGATAGCTTCCACACATGTTCTCTTTATAGTATTAGCCACTACGGCTGCTCTTCTTCCACCCTCTCAGTGAAGTAAAACCTTCTTACATTACATCAAAGCCTCTGATCCTCTAGTTTTAGGCCTCTTGTTCTAACATTTCTCCTTCATTAAAGTAGGGGTAATATTTTTCTACCTTACGAAATGACAAAGTAATGTAGAGAACTCAAGCTATAACTTCAGGTACATGTTACACATAATAAGGTATTTCCAAGACGACGTTGTTAGGCAACACATTGCAGTACTACAAAGTTTACCAAAATCCACCTACAGAGTTTGCCAGGTTTCCCTTCCAGAGCAATAGTTGTATGATATGAGTCCAAGTTGCGGACGTACGGACGCTGAAGACGTCTTCCTACTACAACACCCAACTACCTGCAGATGGAGCGGTAGGTTTTACAGACGTGTACCAGGCACCATCACACATCAATTACTTTCTGCCCCTAAAAAACCTGGCCTCATTTTCAGAGATGAATATGCCTAACACTCAATGATTTGTCATTTCAATTACCATTTCAGGCACTAATTAAACCAATCACCGATGATTCCCTACCGTGACATTCCTAGGAGAGCTGGTGATGCACGTTTTTGGCATCCACTTGCTCCACACAGGTAGTAACTACCTTCAGAGCCTACGTACGAAAAATGCGCCATCAGGGCAATTTATCCTTAAATAAGCTCCACGGTATGAACGGAAGCACAATCGGCTACGTACATACACACGCAGGAAGGAAAGCGATACATATGGAGCTAGAACCACAGAGCCTCATATTTACAACCTGTCTGTTTTATGACTACACTCCAGTATTACAACTCCTGTGCTTTTCATGAACATTTCCCTTTTTTTAAAAAAATTTAGTAACTACATCGTGCAGAAAGGAATCCATCTATCAAGTTGGTGGGAGAGATGCTGAATGGCAACTACAATACAACCAACTAAATGCCTGAAGCTAAATTAAGAAGTTTTGGTTTGTTTTAAATCTAAATTGTTCTGAGCATTTAAAAAAAGCAAATGCAAATGTTTACTGCAAGACAAGTGTTTCACATGCTACATTTGCCACTTTTCAAATAACACAGTTCGAATTTAAGATTGTAAGCTTGCGAGCAGGGCTCTCTCCACCAAATGTATCGGTTTGTCTTAGTCTGTCAATTCTTGTCTTGTCATATCCCTTGAATTTATGTATTGTATTAAGCGCTGCGTAAACTGTTGGCCCTATATAAATAAAGATAATAATAATAATAATAATAATAAGTAACTTTTGGTGTTAAAATTCCTTTTTCTGGCAATTAGACAGCTGTCATTTTCCCCTTTTAGCGAATGGTTAGAAGGCTTCTATTTCACCTTGCCTAACTTTTAAATGTTACCTGTAATAGGACCCTTATTGCCAAACATCAGTAGAATGACCTTCTAATCATTTACCCACGGGATCCTTTTCAAATTTTTATGATAAATTAAGTCCCATTCCTTAAAAAATAATATGGAAGGAAGATATATTTAAACGAAAGACAGATCGGGTTATATTACACATGCGCCCTTAAAGGAGTAACTCGGAAGCTATGACCCAGATATGTAAAAGGTGACAGGTATGTGTAATTACAGAGTACTCCAGAAATAGAACCTACATACGTAAAGTAGAGCAGGGGCCTAATCAGCTAGTCTTACACATCCAAACCTGCTATAAATAAATGTGTATATATTATACACACATATACATACAAACACGCGTGTAAGAATTTAGTGGGAAAGTAACGTTGCCCTGTTGGTTGCTAGACTTAGTTTTTCTTCCTTTTTTACTCTTCACGGTGACATTTTAGTAAAGTATTTTTAGGGGTACCATTGAACAGGTTGCAGACCCACAAGCTGAGAAAACAAAGGCCTTGATTCCATTCCAGCTTATATCGTCGCATCGGAAACGCTTCCACAGGCAGGGAAGAAACGTCCATCCTTTAAACCTCAAAATGGGGACACATGCAGCTCTTGTACGCTGGGCAGCATTTCCAGCTGCAATAATGCATACCTACCATTGTGGGACACTGTTCAAATATGTTTTATTCAATTTACTGTACTGTGTATAAGTTATAAGACATGAAACCTAAATGTTGCTCTGTTCATTCTCCTGGCTCTGATGTTATTCATTTTCAATACTCATGGTATAGCACTTACAGCCAACTTTACTTACTTCCACCCTAACCTCTATAACAAAAACTAACACACACAATATATATATATATATACACATACATACACACACATATATGTGTGTGTATCTATATTTATATATATCTCAATATATACACCAATGTTAATGCCGCCAGCACTTCTCGGTAACCGGCTCACATGTAAAACTACAACAACCTAACGTAGAACATTTTATGTGTATGAGCTTCAATTATTTATACTATTCAGAAGCTCACACTTGTTATTGTCTCAGGTGAAAACGTACTTTATACTGATATCTCAAGGCTGGCTGAATGTAGGTTAAACAAGCCACATGATACGGGCCAAGAAATCTTTGGGGTCTGTTACATGGCAAATCTGATTCAACCGTCTACTCTCCCCTGTAAATGTAAAAATATATGGCCCACCAAACTAAATACCAAATGAATGGTCTGCATGGGTGTCAATTTAATCTTTATCATGTTAAGGTATCATCTTGTAAAATAAATTAGATTTTTTTGTTTAGCCCTCGTAAATTATTCATGTTACACTTGGTTGGGTAACTGAACAAAAGGAGGTCTGTATTCTCCTGGCAATGTGTAGCTATATACATGGTTGCTATCATCAGTCAAAGGCTAGTTGCTATATGGTTGCTAATCAGACAGCTCTGTAATTAAAGAGAGGTTACTGTTTATATCACTTTAAACTAGGGTTGCCATATTGGCGGTCCTTTTGAGGACATCTCATATTCACAATGTTACTCATAACTGCCTCTACACTTAGACAGGGGACAGACAAGCAGCCCATGCAGCTTCACCAACAGATAATGAATATTAAAGTAGTTTTAAGAACTTGAATATGCATTCAGTAAGCGTGTTAAAAGGGACGGTTTAATGTCCCCCAACAATGCATTTTGAAGTAGTCTCAGAAATGCATTAAGTATACTTATTTTCTTTGCCCACGGATTGGTTGGAGAAAGCAGCCAATCAGCGGAAGGAAAATGCTTCCAATGTGCACAGGGAGACTAGCCAGATCCCTAAGAACTGTTGCTGGGCCAGCGCCGGAGCAGACCAGTAGCGAGTACACCACACGGGCACAGACATCAGGAGATGTGTCCAGCAGAACACATCATCCCTAAGCCGAGGGCTGAGCAGAATCCCTCGATGAAACAGAGGGAAACACATGAAAATTTCCATACTGCAGGATGACACTATAGATGGGCAGCAACATGTGAAAATTAAATGTATCTTGAGAAAATGGCCAACATGGTTGCCTTGGTACAAATGTATGCACGTTCTATGATTGCCAGGTAGTCACGTATTTATACTTGAATTGTTTGGAGGTTATTTGAGGAAGCCATTTCTGTCCACTCCTGAAACGGCATTCATGGGCTGTGAGTGATCAGGCTGATCCATCAGTAGATCCAAGGGAACCTTATCCATATCCCCACCGCAAACTCGCATCAGAAATACCGACTATCATTTATCACTACAGCTAACAAGTGTTATTTGAGAAAACCTTATATATAAAACACAGTTTGCATATTTCCCACAAAACAAGTTGTCCTAAATTCTTTTTTTTTTATCTTAAAACAGTTATTTAGATTACTATATCATACGGTAAAACATGGACTTTTGTCAGAACTTGTTAAAGATGTGGAAGTGAGCCCCTTCTGATAAATCTGGCCCTTGATGTTAACAGGAAAATCATTAATAGCAGCATTCTAGCAGCTGGGGAGGCACAATATCTTTTAAAACCCGAATGATAAGGCCAGAGAGAAATGAGAGTTCCAAACTTCTATCATGATTTTAAAAACGATTAGGACGCAATTTATAAAGGAGGACATTTCCGCGATACATTTTTGTCCGTCTTTAAGATTGTACATTTGCCCTATTTAAAACTTTAGGTAGATTGTCAGAATAATCCCTTCCTTTTTTGTGAGCCCAGCTGCAAATGCGAATCGCAGCGGGAACGTGTTGGGACACACGGGGTGTCACTGACTAGGTCTAGGGCAGCAGATGAACCCCAGGGACCACCTTACTGCTCAAAGCTCTTCCTTGAAAGTAGCCAAGTTGTACTAGAGAGGATCCAGACCTCCGTAGCAGGGTTTTTTTTGTAAACGTGCCATCACCTCCCAACGCTCCGCACAAGACTGGCCACGGAAGAGGAGGGCTGGGGTGCTACCCTGGTTGAGTAACCCCCCCACACATAGCACAAACGTGCCAATTCTTATTTAGGTTCATTAGAAGAGTCTACTTCCATCTAAGTAACATCCAGTTCAGGCGGAAAAGGACTAGTAAACTTTAAATGGGCATAACTACCAACAAATGTTTTTAAACTGTATAGTGATAGTTATATTATAGGCTTAGTTCTATCGAGACCGCATAACATTCTGTTTAAATGTTGATTGATCTGGCGTGGCTTCATGTACAGACCCCTTTGTCTTATATGCTTTTTCCAGAACAATGCTAGAAGAACACTTGACACATGGATTGGATTTGTGGCTGACACCGATATTAGTAGATGCAGAACGGTATGGTGTGAGTGTGAGTGTGTGGTTTTTTCTCTCGTTTTTTGTTAAGCTACCTCATGTTTATCCGGATCAAAAAAAGCCTTAATCTTATTAGAAAAGGGTGATCCCAAGAAGGAAACACATAAACCTATAGTAACTGGACCTTTATTGGGAAAGATGTGCAGATAAAACATTTCTGTGGTACCAGATGTTATAGCGTTAAGGTAAAAGCCCTTGGGTATGTCATCGTGATGCTTCTTCATTCATCTGGTTCCATCTGTAATCTTTGCCTCGGAGTTACTACCAAGCATTATTTTTTTTGTGTAAGATATTCATAATGATTGATATATAAATATAACTATAAAGAATGGCATCAAGGGGAAACATTGTTATTTCCCGTAGTAACTATTCTTTTGCACAGTTTCAATATGACAGAGAAGAGACTAATTCCCATAAAATGTTAGTGTGTGCCAACGCAAAAGGTTAGAACACTGGACCTGGATGTTATGATGACATTTTCAATACACGCAGCTTGTATCCCGGTACGTGTTCCAATTCTGGTTCTAAAAAGTCTAGCCAAAAGAAACGCTTATGGGGGAGATGCCGGGAAAACATTCATATTTGTATGTAGCGCCTCAAGACACAGCACCGGACTTACGGAATAAAGCGGCAGAAAATATTGTCATTGGGCGCCAGTAATGTGGCGGACTAGTTTAGCTCGGTGCTTCTTTCTTTCCGTACTTCTCTTTGTGTTCAGGTTTGACCGTCTCTGCCTTTTATTCCAATTTCTAAGTTTCGATGTTAAAGACAGAGGAAGAAAAGTTTTCAGTGTTTACAGCGACTTTCCAACCCCGTGTGTCAGAATTCCAAATGCCGTCCCATACAGCTGGAGTCAGATCTGCTCTAAAGTAATCATTTGGTGCTTTCCTAAAAAAAAAAAGCACGGATGCTCTCCAAAACGGAACGCTTCATGTATTTAGACAGAAGTCTAAGGGGGTTATAAGCACATAAATAAAATGAGGTGGGAATTTACATTGCATGGCACTAGCTTGCGAAAGAAGGCGTTTAAAACAAGCGTGAGCATCTGGTTTACCCCTTTAACGGGTTATAAAAGGCTTCCGCTATTTAAAATTAAATAAAAGCTGTCCCCTTATGCCGTTCATAGTTGGGACAGAGAACACACCTGTGTGTACAAAATATTTATGTGATACTTACCGAGAAGAAAAAAAAAAAAAAAGAACTGCTACATATTCGGCACGGTTTGAATAACATAATTCAAAAAGACTCTTCATTCCTAGGTATAAGATTATTTGCATGTATTTTGATGTCATTTTACAATACGAATAGACTGTAAGCCCCTCGGAGCAGCTGCTTCTGTACCCGTTTGTTTTCACGCGTGATAATATTGTCATTTTAAATTGTTATAAATGCTCAAATTGTTAAATATCTTCTAATACAGCGGTGCTACGGGATCTATCCAAATTAACCCAATTTAAACAGCTGTGTACACTGTAGCCGCTTTACAAACTCCTGGTCCTTTTTTGTGGCTCAATTAAAAGGTGTACACATTGTACACAAAATCACTGCGGACACCCAGTAAACAGAGGCTCGTTCCCAAAACAATTACGCGCACACACAGAGATGTATACGCTGGTTAATAAGTGTACATACTTGCCAGTGTCATCGTCGTAGATGTACATGTCTCCATAGAACGACACGTATGTATTTAGTACACGATGATGTTTATGCATGAATGTTCTGCCATTGATAGCTTTGGCTTCCATCTGATTAAAGGGATGAGTGTCCTCTGGAGCCGTGTTTATTACAGGGCTCCTGTTTTGTTGTGTGTTGGGTAGCTCTGGCCTCTGTTGTGTTTGTGTATTAGATACTGGACAACTGCGATGTGTACACGAATCCAAGAGGTTGTGCTCGTGTATTAGGCACCGAGCAGATCTATTGTGTACTAAACACAGGCCAGATGTATTGTGTACGGGGTGTGGGGGGGCTGCTGCGCTGTGGCCCCTGGCTGATCCTGCGCTCGCTGGGCCGCAGTCTGGGCTAACCTGGCAGACAAAGCGCGGCCTGGGGCCTGGACACTGCACAAGCCGCGCACTTTCCTGGCGGCGCTCACCGAGGCTGCGCAAAGACTAGGCCCTAAGAGCTACGGCCTGGGGATGCGCTTATAATGCGACCTCCGGGACCCCCTCCCTCATTCCTCCTCCCCCTGCCCTCCTCCCCCACCGGTATGTCTTACCCCGCTCCCCGGCGTTGTTTCTCTCCGGCTGCACCGGGCGCGGCCTCGACACTCGCCTGGGTCTCCTGTTCGCTGCTCTGACCGAGTTCATTTGCTGACTGTCGAGGGGGGAAGGCCGCAGACCGGGCTCCTGGCTGCTCGCAGAGCTGGGCTCGCCCTGTCCGTCCGTCCGTCCGCCCGTGTCGGGTGCCAAGCGGTTCGAAGGTGCGTGCGTACTGCCGGACCGTACTCTCCTCCTTAACCTTCCTTTGTGTTGCTTTTCCTGGGAGTCCCCCCTCCCTTTAGCCGGTGCCTGGAGCTCTCACAGGAGCCCCGAAAAGATCCCCTCCCGTAAGCCCCGTCTGTCCGCGGCAGGAGGAGCCATTGACACCGCCAGAGACACAGTCACACAGCAAAGAGGTGGGGGGGAGACGCAGAGTCACAGCCTGGCCCACGGCGCCCAATCACAAATCTCGAGACACAGGTCCTTTTCCACCTTAACCAGTAACCTTCCTCGACACGGCACTTAGCTTCCTTACTGGCCAATCATATTGCATGTTTCTTCACGACCGGACCCTAGATGAGGGAAGATGGTTGCCGGGGTGGAGTTGCTTAGAAGTATTTGGAAGCGCTTGTGTGTTGGTGTATACACGGTTCTGGCGTTAAGGCGTCCGGTGTTGCGGTATTCGGTCCCCACGCTCCGCTAACTCCTTATTTTCTGCCTCTGTTACCATTAATTTAGGTCATACTGACTTTATAGCCGAGAGTCTTCGGGGGTGACGCAGTGCCCTAGGACGTGACTCCCATCTCGGACTAGGAAACGCAACCCTGTGCAGGGAGATTTCTGCATAGAGAAAGCATAGCTGGGGATCCCAGTACCGGGTGTATTTACAGCACCTCAATACTTACAGGGCTGGAGAAGTCATAATACTCGCCTTTATAACCGGCTACTGTAAGATACACAACCCTGCCTGGTACTTGCTGAAAATGCAAAGTTAGAAAGTGTTACTTTCCTGAGAGGGTGGTAGGTAAGTGGAACAGCCTCCCAGCAGATTCGGTATAGGTTCATACAGTGAGGGAATTTAAACATACCTGGGATCGGCATTAAGCTATCCTGAATCTAAGGTAAGACAGGGACTGATTAAAGTCTGAGTCTACATCAGGTAGGATTGGCTGACTAGATGGGTCCAATGGGTATTATATGCCATCGGATTCTATCTGAAGGATTAGTAGTTCTATAGTGTAGATTCTATATGCTGTTTATTACATGTCTTCCTTGTGTGATAATATTTTGTAGGATGCTGCGCTCAGACTGTCCCCAATTCTACCTTTCTTTATTCTACTCTGATGTATACATTAGTATATTAGGCGAGGAATATAAAATCCATATGGACATCCCAGGATAAAATAGTGTTGACTGTCCCGGTGAGTCATCGCTATTGTGGGAGGCATCCATATATTAGAATTGTTTTTAGTATGAGGTGTTGCACAAGAAGCTTCCGTGTGCCTGTAACCCCCCCCACACACACACGCTCCGTAGTGGAAAACAAGAAGATGGGGAACCCTCCCCCGTCTCTTCTTCCCAATCCACCCTTTCCCTTCCATCCAACAGATTTTTTTAATTCCGCACCTTCGTGTAGTCCCCTCATTCTGTGCTTCCCCCACAGACCCCTAAAACTGATTTTTGTTCCTCATATCTCCTGCACACCTCCTCCTTCTGCATGCACCATCTGTTTAGTCTGTTCCCAGACTTTGTGTTCCTGATTACAGCTCCTGGATACTTAAGTGGAACCTGATTTGTTCAGACAGAAGCAACCCTATGAATACTAAGGGGCAATGATATATTTATTGGGCCTGACCCAGTAGAGCAATGCCAGCCACCCTCTTGGGTCTTGAGGCAAGTCCCTTCCAGCACTTTGGTTTAGGAGGACATGTTTGAAGGCTGTGCTGAACAGGCATAAACCCCTAAAGTGTAATGAGTTACAAGTTAGGTGATCGGCCCCTGGTGTTGCCGTACTGGCTTCAAAGACACTGCTGGTAAAGAGGGTAAAGTAACAAAGAGGGGACTGACATCTTTAGTCATCTGGGTTTGGTCATACCAAATGCCCAGATCATTTTCTATTGTCTATAGAAATAAGATATTTCCACCTTAAGAAAAGAGATGCCAATAAAGAGAAAAGCATGAACAATTAATGCATCTCCATACTCCAACTAATGAATCCACAGAGGTCCGTTTGGTATGAACATATGAAGCTTGTTGAAAAAAAGTATTATAACAACAAAGCCAATGGAGAGAAATTTAACATGTGTCACCGTGAAGCTTAACTTAATCGTAGATGTCCCAAATAGGACATGGGCACATACTGACGAGATGTCAAAATTAAAGAAATACATGTGGTCTTTTAGACCTCAAACACATATTGGGATGTTGTTTTGAAGTGACATATACCAGGAGTGTGAACCGGTACCCACACAGGGTACTATGTCCTTGGGAAAAAAAAACACAGTCCTCAATTAAATAGGCACAATCTTGTGGAATCAATAGAACATCCGGATACTTGATTGTACAGCCCACTTTAACAGGTAGCAAACATACGTTACAAAACAAAACTCTACTAAATAAATCCTACCTCGTCTGAGTTCTTACTAACATGATGTCCCTTACTATCATGGTTTAAACAAAAAAAACACAGGCTTTTTCAATCTTGCTACTTTCAGTCCTCAGAAACCCTCCCCTTACTACTGCAAACTTTGACAAACGCTGGTAGTAGAATTAGTGCATGGAATGTGTTAAAATATGAGCATTTGAAATTGTCTCTGATGCCTAGTTTTCAAAAATAAATGGTTTGGTGGGGTAAACTGAATTGGCCGGCTTCAAAGATTTCCCTTGTAGGAAATGGGGACAGGATTACCAGATTTGGAAAAAAATGTGTTTAAAATAGCAAAATGCTGCTTGTACCTATTGCAGCATAACTTGTGAACAAACATTGGATATTTCTAAACTCGGGACAAATATTAGAATCCATTTAGCAGTTTTTTCACTATATTTTATATATTTTTTTCTGAAAACCAATATACAACTTGTGTGGATACACTAAATGAGAAGAAAATTACAGCTAAACATGAGCAACGCAAAAATTTCCCTTCTTTAAGGGGTTAAAAGGGAGATGGAAGCCGTACAATCAATTGAATATGTCCAGGGGGTTGAATAAAGAACTTTTAATAAGAGGAGTACCCGAAGCAGAGAACAAGGTTTCAATTTAGAGTTGAAGACTGAGAAGTCATGTGAGAAAATTCTACCTTACAGCAAGTAGGTACCTTGAATGTAGTACAGGCAACATCTGTAAACAATTAGAGGGAGACTGAATTTGCATAAAGTTATCCTTAATGAAAGTGATTCTGAAAGAGCAGACTGGATGGCTTTTTATGCTTCCCCAATCTGTGTATATATGTGATTTTTCTATGGTGTTTCCAATACAGTGTTTACTCACATTTACCAAAAAGTAACATTAGAATTGCTGTACTGAGATGAGGTATCAGTTACCTGACCACAACCAAGGGATGGAGCTGTGAAAGTGAACCCTTTCAGTCCCCTTAGACCCTACCGGTACATCCTGACTTTCTTGCAGTGGCAGGGACATCTCTACAGGAGATCGGGTCATCTATTAACAGCTGGACTCTCCCCTACCTGCACAAGCGAACAGCTCTGGCTTCTGACCATGCAATTATGCATGTGTGTGTGTACACCATCAAAAAAAGAAGGCCCGATAACACGATCGGACATTCCCCTCCAGCTGGTGTCAGTGCGGACATCCACCAGAGCCCTGCTAGGTTTTCCCAGTGCCCCCCCCCCTTGTTGATCACAGTGGAGGAGACGGAGAAACAAATTATTTCTGTGGTATATGTATAATAATACATAATCTGACCAGCTTCATACCAGTACTCACGAAAAAAAGATTTATAGAGACATCACTGTGATTGTGGGACTGACCCTTACCTCGACTAGGCACCCCTGCCAGACACTGCTTCCTTCTCCCCATAACCATCAGGAATACAAGACTAGTCAGGTGGAGCTAGCATCGAAGATAGCAGGAAACACCGCTCCTCAGCAACCTCGATGGCACTATAGCATAGCAAAATATGGCTTTACTGTCCTGACAGCACCGAGACTTACCCCAATAAAAACACAGAACTGGTATTGACATACGAGTTGACTTTATTGGGAACACCACAGATATTTATACATACAACATAATTGGATCAGGAGCATAATCCCATCAAGTACCAGACAGACCTGCGCCTCCATCCAGTTCTATGGCCAGCAATACCCACTCAACAAAGAGTCACTATATCAGGATAATCCAGAGGGAGCAGCGTTAATCCCGGGGGGGTCCAAGGATGTTGTGTTCCAAAAAGCGGCTTGATGCGACATCAGGACCCCAATCGAAAGCGTCGGAAACATCCCGGGGAATAGTCCGTGCAGGAGCCGGGCCAGAGTTCCAGAGCCGCAGCTGGTTAAACCCCGGTCCTAAAATGGGTAATAAAACCAGGGTTCCCAAATGAGCTTCCTCTCCATAACCACTTCTGAGTGTTGCCCACCACGAGCATAGTGTAACCACAAAAGAGTGACGTGGTGGGACAACGGATGTCTGTAGCGCAGCAGTTCCAATTGTTGGTGGGCGTCGCCAGAGTTTCTAGGCGCCTGAGCCCCCATAGCCGGCTAGACCATGGGAGTCTGGTTAGGCCAGACAAGATGGGGTTTTCTTGTCATCCTGTGCTCCCAAAGAGCACAGGGTGACTTAGACATAAGAGGGGGCTGGGCAGGCAAGGAGTTTCCCCAGGCATAAATCAGCGCTCCCCTCCCAAACTCAAATCTAGCCCCATGTGTCCTCAGCCCCGGGGGGTTACCGTGACAATTACAAAATGTACATTTATGTACACATAGTGCCTAGGAGCAGGAGTACAAATGCAAATGAGAATTTGGGATTAATGTTCTCTAAGCATGATGCACGGTGGGCTCTCACAATGAAACCAGGAATGGCTACAAAAGTCTTTACATAATCCTGTTTAACACTTAAACATGGCAGAACACACCATTAACAACAGCGCAATAAGGTGTTTTAAATACGAGCAGCATAAAAGCAGGATTGTGAGAAGGAAATAAATTGTATGTCCAAGTGTGCCATAATGTAATTAGAAATAAGGTATAAAACTAAGGGGTGATCTTATCTATACATACAGTTTATCAGTGTGAGGAAGCAAGTCAGAAGGATTTGCAGGGACAGATTGGGGATTAAAATTGGCCCTGGCTCTAATACTTTTGCAGCATGCACTTGTGTGTATCCAGACCCTACTAAAAGATGTGCAGCACAAGTGGCAGTAAAAAGAAGTGCCATTGGCTTCTGGCCCATGGGCTATTTGCTGGGTTTGGTGACCAGTCTAGGAAAGACCTAAAACAGAACCCTAGATACAAATAAATACATTATAGACCCTCTGCTCATTCACATAATGTATGATTTTGGCAATTGCTGCACGCGTGTTCCTCTACTGGCTTTCTCTATAATACAGGGTTCTGTGCAGAGATTATAAGAAGAAAAGTTACCTCATTACATAGCCATTTGATCTAGGATCTTTTAAGCTATTTCTGACCCCTTAAATAAAGAAAGAAGTCAAAAATTAGAAACCCTTGTCATTTGTTGTTTTGTTTTTATTTACATGCAATACATATTACAAAACTAAACCATACCACAGGCATCATTCAACACAAATTACCTACCCGCAGGTGAATTTGTAAAATGGATAGATATTAATATCACAAAAATGTATTTTCTTTCAACATCTGATAGGAAAAGCTGCCACCCTTTTTAAATCTGTAAATGCATTTACTACAGCTGTAACAACAATGCGTCATGAGAGTGCGGCTGTGTTACAGACTGGGGTAGGTCCACTCCTAGACTGTCATTCTCTTTGAACGCTCATTATTAGTCATGAGACTATTTGCTTTAGCAAAGTTTACAAGGTAACATAGGTGCCTTTGGTACTGATTGTTAGCCTTGACTGTAAAGTTATTTTCACTTCAAGATAAAATAATACACAATTACACTAAAAAAAGCATCTTTTCGGTCTTCAGTTCAATATGCTTGCAGAGTTAGAAAGAAGCAGATCATCAATGTAGCATGATCACAATGAAGATAATCACTGCTGCCATCAGATACAGTTTGTCTCAATTCCTTCAAGGGTGATCTTTCTTCTTCCTTCTTCTTTCTTCCTTTTTCTTTCTTCATTGTTCTTCTTTCTTTTTTTTTTCAAAACTTGAAAATTTATAGATTTCCTGTGTTAAATAACGTCATATTGAAATTGTTAAATCTGCATAGTATTCAAACCAGCAGATTAGGGAATAGTATGCAATAGGATGTATTATATTATATAATGGATAGCACACGTATATTTATTATTTTATTGTAGTTTATTTATAATAATGGTGCTCTGGAGCTGATTGCAATGAATTATATACCAGGATCTTTTTTTATTTTGTAAAAACCGGTATATTCAATATAGTCGTAGGTCCAATGCAGTATAAAATATATGATACTGTTAAATATGTATACTCATAATTGGGTTTGATTTCCCACATATTATACGTGATTGTGAGAGATGTCAATTATCCCTCTTTGGATTTCTTATACATATGATGCAACTTAATATCATATATGATTTCTGTATTTATTCCATTTTTAAGTACTAGATTGGTCTTGATTGTTAATGTATGATTTATGGAGAGGTTAATCACATGTATAGATTATTATAATGATTTTGAACATTTAATGTATATATTTTGCTGCTTCGCTATGGTAATTTCTCATTTATTTGTTGAGTATTGATGTGCTGATGCAGAGCCCACAAGGTATGTTTCATCATGCATGGGGCGTAGAGAACCACCTCACTATCCAGTGAATGCCGCATCACATTAATGATGCATCCTCATCGATCTCATTGTTGACTGTATTACTAGTGGAACTCTATCGCAAAATTAGAGACGCCTCCTTGTGAAATTACACAGATAAGGACTGTCTGCACTTCTCACCCTAATAAAGTTGGCAACAAATATATAAACATAATATGAATGAGAGGTTTGGTAGGCCTCATATTATACATTTGTATTTTTGAGCCTGAGACTAGCTTAGCGCACCGACATTTTTTCTTTTCCCTGTTTGCACATATTTGAGGTTGTTGGCTCCTCATCAGTCTGGTTGCAGCTTGCTGTCCAGGGGTTAATTGGGAGGAGGTTTAATTGCACCTCCCCAACACATTAATAAGGTTTTGGTAGCCGTATAAACTGCTTTGTGTGCCCACTATGTAGGAGGTGAGAGTAGGTTCTCACCCTATTGACCCTATTGCCTTGACGTGGCGGGTGAGCTTAATTATGCTTTGGCCAATTCATATAACCAAAACCTCTCATTTATATTATGTTTATATATTTGTTGCCAACTTTATTAGGATGAGAAGCGCAGACAGTATTTTGTTTTTTGTACACTCTGTAAATACCCTGAAGAAGTTGGGAGTTTTCCCAAGGAAACGCGTGGAATGATTTTATTGGATGTGGATATTGGGGCCAATTTTTATCGGGAAGAATACCTGACCGAAGACAGTCTATGCAATATCCTGTACTCCATATTGTTATACCAAGTGGAGGAGGAGACATAGATTAAGTCCATTATGGAAGACGTGTGGTGGATAACCCATATCTACATACTCGATTTACACTAGAGCTGGTCTCTGTGCACATTACTTTTGTGGGTTCATATGAATAAAAATATATATATTTTACATTTTATGCTAGAAAGTATACTTCTCTTTTTTCCCCCACATGTAAACTATATTTTGGAGAGATATCCAGACCATAGTTCTATTTCATGGTATGAGTGACATTTGAAATTACCATACGTTCTCACGTGTTTTCTCTTATAGGGCAGTATTTGCCATACTGAAAAATTACAAAACGCTAAATGCATTGATAAACTGAGATGCAACGTGCGTCATAGTACAAAACATGGAAATATCATACCCGCACAATGCTATTTCTCTACAGCCAAGTTTATTAAAAAATTTTGTATACCCTTCCATACTTTGTTTTTTTTCTTAATTACGTAGTGTATTATTATAAAACGTATAGTATGGGCTATGTATCCTGTTTCTCTGTATGTTTTTTTCAGTTTCATCTGACAGCAGGTATTCCAGGATATCAGGATTTTTGTAGTTTGTATTTAGCTATTGTACATAAAACACATTTAGCAAATTAATTAGGCACCCAATGTTGATAACTACCAGTCTTTTTCATTTAAGGTGTACTCTGATCATTGCATAACAATGCCTTATTAACTACAGATTATGGCAAGGATAACCTCTCTGATCTCCTGCCAC
Organism: Spea multiplicata; assembly: GCA_009364415.1. NCBI lineage: Eukaryota > Metazoa > Chordata > Amphibia > Anura > Pelobatidae > Spea > Spea multiplicata. The sequence continues at coordinate 5,255,017 of VKOC01000005.1, forward strand.
CATGGGAGGGCTAAGCCCCTCCACCCATACCTCCTGTTTAACACCCATCCCCCCTTTCTGCACACACATGCAACAAAGGAAGCATGTTTCTGCCACTACGACAAGGTGGCCAGGCTGAGAGATAATGTTTACCAAGTCATAATATCAGTATAAATACCCTACTAAATGTATTCTCTGCGGCAAAACATAATTTGCCGATCCATCATATTAACACGTGAAGTTTTTTAGGCATGCTGGTACAAAAGGTACAATGTAGATTACACGCTAGTTGATATCTTTTATTTGTACGGACTGTTTAGCAGAACGCTAAGGATGATTGTCCTACCTTTAATCAAGTTCACATTAGCTCAACACGGCGTGTAAATCACGTAAAAGAGATGCGGCTCAAATTAAATGTGAGGTCTATAGAGGTTATTTAGCTGGCACAGAAAGAGTTAGTTTAATTTTACTGATAAGTTTAGGAATAGCGAGACATTTTTCATCAGCATAATGCCTCTCATAGCATGTGTTATATCTGGTACAGAAGTCATCTGCCGCCGTCCAACCCAAAACCTACTTCTGCCGCTTAACTGAGTACATACATAAGACATCATATCTAGGCACTTCATCTCGAAAAGATGTACTGCTCTAGGTACAGCATGCTATGGGGGCTGTGCAGACTAAACACAGACCTCAAACGTGTAAATGAGCCAACAGGAGAGATCACAGGATTCATTTGTAGCCAGCTGATTGAGCAGTGGCACATTATTATGCCAGTTACCCCAGTAGGGTAATCTGTTCCCAGTATTGCAGCTGAGGGGCTTCCTCACAGACCTGCAACCTCAGGCCCTGTCCTGGCAAACCCAGCTAGTGATCCCTTGTATACAATCAGTGACAATCCAGTCCATAGCCTGTCAGTCTACAAGACCACACATGGCTGTTACAAGCCATTCACAAAGAACATATTTAATATAACATGAAAATAACATTAACTAAATAGAAATTCCTTCTATGGCAATCTCTGTAACTCAACTCCAACACACGTCTTCTCCTATACAACTTGAAAATGCACACATAGGGTATTTAATACTTGGTTTATCTGAATGCTTTTTATAGGGCGGACATTTTTTTCCATGGACCGATCTGTTTACAGATGGTGGGATCACCATATGCACAGGCACTGATAACACACATTCACATGATTACACTGGATTCTCCTCTACAAGCTTCATTCTAGGTTTAGACCGAGCAGCAACCATTCCATGCCCCTGAGGAACAGCCTACTGCATCACCTGATGGAACTGGGATAGGGCATGCAATTTTGCAGAGGGAAGCTGTAGGAACTTCAAATTTTAGCAATGTAATAATTTGGTTTCAGCAATAATTCCAGATAGAATATCTGTGATATTTATATTTAATTAATCAGTTGATTTGAGCAGTCAGCTTTTTTACTTTTTCATTTTGATGGTGTCCAGGGCCAGGCTGGAGACGACTAAGCAGCCCAGGCACTTTAAGGCCAGCAGTTATGTGCCATACACAGCAGAACCTCATTTAGTTCTGGAGCAACTGTATTCATAAGTATGCAACCCTATAGGTCACTGACCCAACCGGCATTTGTCCGGTGTGCCACATGGCCAGTCTGTGCCTGAACGGGTCTCATACGTGTATCTCTTCGTATGCCAACACCCAAAGAACACATATAAATGTCTATAATCCTAACACACCCAGCTTTACCCATAGGGTAGAAACAATTAATGCTAATGTATAAAACATTAAGATAATGGCATGGGTTAACCAAATTATTTTGGTAAGTAGCTGATGTTTTGTGGAGGGAGGAACTTAATGTCTGTTTTAGTACCTGGGTGTGAAGGAGGTTTGTGCAGCTTGTGGCACAGATATCCTTGCTACGGCTTTCTCTATAGCCTGGGCTATGATGTTATTAGCGTATGGCGTGCTGGAGAAACCATGTGTTGAGAAGTCTGTGTTGACTTCTACACAGACTTCCACTTCCAGACCATGGCAGCTGTTGAGGGATCCCAAAGGACAGCTGCCAAGGGGCCCCAACTGTAAGCCTGGGCCAAGTGCAGCTGCCCTTATTGCTTCATGTTATAGGCAGCCCTGACGATCATTTTCACTGTAGTTAATGTTTGAATTGGAGTAATATCCTTACGTTTTATAATGTTACGTGAAGGTAGGTTTCATTTGATGAGTGAGCCTTTTGTAGTATTCAGTCTTTTAGGATCTAGCATTTTAATTTTTTTCTTTTTCGCCTGTTTGTGCCCAATAAGTACTGTATATGTAATTGTTTTCATTCATCATTGCTGAACTTTGTTAATTTTCCCTGATTGCAGGAAGTATATATTCCTAAATGTAGGTTGCCTGGTGCTATCCATTAATGAGGTAGTGCATGCTATATAAAAAGGGTACGTTTCTATTGTTATTCTAGCTGCTTGAATTTAGTATTATTATCTTCTATCGTAGATTATTGCAGCTTTGGGATATGGCGGACCTCCACAAACTACACTACTACATTGAACTGAAGATAGCTGCTGGATGTATTTCTGAGAATAATTGCTAACAACCTCTGTTGTTAGTAAGCTTTCATTATCATAGGTGGTTATTTTCAGTATGTTCTTTTTTTGGTGTTATGGGTTTTGCCATTACTCCTAAAATACTTTAAAAATATATATTTGTAACGTGTACTTTGTGACTTGCTTTTATATAAATAGACACACTGGAAAGAATCAGTCATTACTATAGACCTGTAGTATTATTACTTCCTATACAGTTTCTATATTATGTATTTTCAACTCACAGACACTGAGAGTTTTACTTACATTTTATTTGTATATCATAGCTGTCTCTGGACTCACAAAGTGTCACCCTTTAGCACAAAAGAGAGGAAAAAATCTCCTTATGGAGGAAACCTCTAGGGGGAAATGGCAAAAAAACATATTTTAGAAGGTTAATATTGTGATTGGGCTAATAGAAATTAGATAAACAAAAGGCAAATTAAGGCTAATTAACATTTGTTATAATAAGAAATATTAAGAAGAAATTGTAAACTACAAATGTGGACATCATAAGCCAACATGGGTGTAGCCACAACCATATATGTGAATCTTCCAACTGCTGTACTTGCGACCTGCGCAACCTTTTTAGATGTACATGACAAGTAAACCTTCAAATCTTCAAGTTTTCATAGTAAGACATTTTCTTTGAGTAAAGTAGGCCAGTGTTTGTACTATACTTAGTAATAAAAGCACTCTAGAACATCTATTGAAAACAGATATTGAGAAATTAATAAACCTATACATATACGGTATATATCAATGAACAGTTCTGGAATAGATCTCTCAAGAAAAGAAAGTCACATCCAAAAACTAAAGAAACTTTGTTAATTTGTGGTGTGCATTTCAAATAAAATACATTAGGATTTATATATATTTTATATTTATGTGTATGTTGTGTGACTGTGCAGCCCCAGGGAGACTTTCTGCGTGTAGTTTGTGCACAGGTGGTCTTGTATATGGGTCCCTGGTGTGGAGCATTTGGAGAGCAGGGTGGGCCAATGCTCCAACTCCAGTATTATGGCAGACTGGATGCTCAAGTTGGGTTTGCAGGATCCCGCCTGGACCTTTGATGGAGCCTACATCAGAACAAGTGCTGGGCATTAAAACCCATGGGGGCTGACCATCAGGGAGAATATTGTAAAGAGAAAAAGTTCCCCTGTGCACCCAGGGTAAGAAGAGGCCTTGAAGAAGATCCCCAAGCCAAATATGGCAAACCTGCCTGGACCCGTGTACTGTCTGGGGGATTCCAGAGCTGGGCTTAGCTGGGTCTGGCAGGGAAGTGAAGTGAGTAGTTAGACTGGTCACTCTGCCTTGGATTTTTGACTTTTTTGTATTTTGGGACTGAGTGGGGGTGAGGATAGAAAAATAAATAATAAATAACTGACTAAACAAAGGGATGACCTTAGAGATTAAGGAGGAAATATCTATATAATGCCCTATGTATAAACAGCACAGGGGTTATATGGGGTGCAGCTTCAATCCAAAGAGGAAAGGCATACCGATTTTCTTGTAAAGTGTATTTTCTTCTTTATTTTGTTAGAGACTTGACTTGGCTACTCATGGCTTGCAGGGACATGCTGTATCATGTCCGCTAAGTAAAGCTGCGAGGCTCACGGACACTTTTTTATTTAAATGACCTGCTGGAAGGACAATTCCTCTGTTATGTTGATTGTACACTGTTTGTTTTGAAACTGTTGACTAAAAATAAAGTCCTGTTTTCTGTTGGAAACTGTTATTGTAGCTACTTTGGAAACGCACCTTCCCGTAGAGTGGTTGTCACTTAGCAATCTGGCGGTATTCTGACTCTCCAAACTCATGCTTTCAAACAACCTCTGCCTGTTTATGTCAAACTTTGACTTCACTATATCATGTGACGTTAGAACCTGCTGGTTTTGTAGGGCTCTGTTTCAGGAAATGTAACTTTTTTTTACTTACTTGAGGAATTCTGCATATTTAAACACAAGACATCGCCTCATGTGGTGAAGAAGGAGGGGGAATGGTAGGATGGCGGGCTAAGGCCGCTGTTCAGCTTTATTTTAGATGTAATATATGTAAATACTCATTTAATATAAATAAATACCAGAAATATGTATTTACCTAAATACTTTTATTTTTATTTTTTCATATTTAAGTGTTTAGGTTCCTTGCATTAAACTAGATGAATAAACCATATGCCTATCCATATCCAACATTCTCTGCTTATTAGTTTTCAGGACTCTCTAGATGATGAAGAGGCGGCATCGTTGGCAATGTTTCCAAGAGCAGCCATGTGTGTGAATTCATAGCAAGCGGCAGGCAGAGTTGCAACTTTAGGTAAAGTAATTTACATTGTTTGTAAGAATTACATGCACCAACCATGCTACGTTCTGGGCACGTCTCCAGCATAGTGTGAAACATTAGCTTAAATGACGGATTGGATGCTGTGAAGTATCCAGCTATTCACGAGACAGCACCCACTAATGCAGGGGCGTCCAACATGTGGCCCGCGGGACCTCGAGGTGCGGCCCGTGTGAGATCAGCAGCCAGGGCAACCGAGATCACAAGGGCCCTGCTTACCTGTGGGAGAGTCTTTTGTACTGCACAGAGGAAGCGGAACCCAGCAGAGTCACATGAATGTACGTGACATCACATGCTTCCTCGGTGCAGTACTAGAGAACGCAGCGGGAGGCCGTGCCCCCTGCTGAAGTCTGTGAGCGGCATCGATAGAGCTGCAGTGCAGGTAAGGGGTGGGGGAGGGTGTTTGAATGAGTATGCGTGATTGAGGGAATTAATCTGTGAATGAATGAGTATATGAATGAATGAGTGTGTGTGATAGCATGGATGTCTAAGTGGGGGGCATGGTACAGGGTGGCTGTACAGGGTGGCTTTAAGTGATGTGCAGACCCCATACTGCTGGCAGCATCAATACACAAGGGGCGCAGCTAGCCAGGTTTCAGCTTGTACTGGCTGACTTGGCATGATAGGTGTGATTGCTAACAGCAATCACAGTGCCATCATGCCTAGGTTCCAGCATTTACTGGTTGCTTAGGTATGATAGGAGTGTGAGTGTGGGATTTTTTATTATTTTTAAAGGTGGGGGGTCATTTTCGGTTTCGCCTAAGTGAACCCTGAATTTTCGGTTTCGGCTAAGCGAACCCTGATTTTTCGGTTTCGGTCTAGAATTTTTTTAATTTGGTGCATCCCTAGAATAAATAGAACTATTCATTTTTACTTATCCAGAATCCTGAATTTGTAGTCACAAAACTTTCTAGGCCCAGAAATCAGTGAGAGGAAAAGTAAAGGTTTTGTGTCATTTACTTTATTTTAATCTGCATATCCTATTAAAAGCTAAAAATTACAGTGAAAAATGAGTGCGGCCCTCGCACGTATACAATTCTGATGAAGTGGGCCACTGCAGAAAAAACTTGGACACCCCTGCACTAATGGTATAAAGTGTTTGTGCTTCTCCAAGTAGTGGTGTGTAATGCTAATTTAAAGTTATATTTTACCAAAACACCAGGTACAGTTATTTATAGAGATGAGCACAATGTACACCATTTTTTTGCTTCCCGTTTTCCCCAACAGGCATCACAACGCAAAGTGTCATCCATAAACCATTACGATGGCACACGTGCAGGAAACCTTGCATGTGGGGTTACGACCCTCTTTGCAACTTTCTTTCCCACTGAAGATAGATGTTTCGAGTCCCCAGAATTATTTTTATTATCTGTACATTAGGTACTCTCAGATAGTTAGACTTGTCGCTTAGGTTTATATCTAATTGGACCATGGGCAACCCCATACTGAGTCCCCATCCCCAAAGCTTCTCCTACTGCCATCAGACCACCTCCCTCTACCCTTAGCACCTTTCCCCTCTCTTACTTTGCCATATTTAGAAGGTAGGACTTTCCTTCCAGAGAGGGCTTTAAATTGCAGGAGAGTCACAGTAGGTTAAAAGGCAGTACAGTCCCTCTTATTGTGCTTCATAGTAAGCAATATAGCCATGTAAAATTAGATAGGACTGATCAAAATTGGGGTACTTTGATAAGCAATAAATGGCCAAATAGTATGACGGAATCCCCAATATTTATGCCTCAGGTGATTTTAAATATTTTTTGTGTGTGCGCTGATTTCTTGCTTTGTTGGACTATTTTCAAAACAAGAACTCAACTAAAACAGTTTGAGACAAATTTCTAGACAATATTATAGAATAAAAGTGATGGGTTAAAATGCGGAAATTCCAGCCAGTTTAATATGTTTAAAGGAGCTCATTTCAAACTGCATAGTTGTAATAAATGAGTCCATCCCACTGAGTTAATTAATGACAGCTCATGTATGCATGTGCTGTCAGTAACAACAAACTTTTACATTATAAAATGTAATAAATACAAATAAATAAACAGATACCCTTCATCATTGTAACATTAAAAAGGATAAATCAAATATATAAAAAGGAGTATCTACATAAATTCATAAATGGCTAGATAAAGTAAAACTATCACATGCATGTTGAAAGAAACTGATTTTTTTTAAAAATAAATAATATGTTTCATATACATGCACTTTTGATTTCTATTTCCCAGTATGACCATTTATTACCTAAAAAAAGAGAAAATCTCAAACTAAACACTAGATGGCAGACTTGAACAAACTTCTATCCAAGATTCTGTTGCCACAGTAACAGTATCAACATAGAGTTTAGCGCCAATAATAGCAACTCATCTCTAGTGCGTAGCTTTTTGTGATATTCGCAGCGCAACAAAAGAGATCTGTTTAAAAGGTGTATACAAATGTTAAAAGAATGCAGAAGAATACCATTTATTCAAGAAGAAGAAAAAATAACACACAGTATTATTATTTTATTATTATCTTTTATTTATATAGCACCAACAGTTTATGCAGCGCTTAACAATTCATATATTCAAGACAAGACAAGAGCAGGCAACATAAAAAGCATAAAAGGCATACATATTCAGATTCCTGGGGGGCTGCTGGAATAATAATGACCAACAGGAGTATGCCACCTATCAGAATGCATAGTGCCTACTCTGAAGTTTGGTGGAGGAGGAATAATGGTCGGGGGCTGTTTTTCAGGGTTTGGGCAAGGTCTCCAGTTCCAGTAATGGGTAATGTTAATGCTACAACATACTAAGACATAACGTAAGAAGCACCACTACCTACATCTGATGTAATAAGGATTATTCTCTCTCTCTGCACGTGGCATCGCCGGCTCTACCATCAAATGTCCTAACAACAGTATCTATTTACAGCATCTATCTATCTTACACACACACAGATTTTAAAATTTGGCGGCTTTACAACAATTTGCAAAAAAAACAAAGGAACCCAACATGGAACCCATTCCTTTGAAAATCTTTTACATGCACAGGCATTTCTAATAACATTCTTATTTCTAACAACAACGCTATTTATAGCAAAACTCCCTGCAGTTTGAGGTGTAAATATATTTTATTGATTAAACACCTGCACTTTTTTCCAAAATAGATCTCTACAAAACAGAAGTTCGCCCACACAGTAAATCTGAGTTCTTGCATCTCACAAGTCATAACCGATCAGACTAAAACTCTTAGGTCTACGTATGAGGAAGGGCACAAACTCTGTGCCTAAGTACAGTCTGATGTCTATCTTTCCATCAAACAGCCAATGTGACCCCAGATTTTAGCTGGAAACAGTTGTTTTTAGAAACTAATTGTTGTGGAAACAAATGCATTTTTATGAAAAGTAGAAACAGGTAGCAAGGTGGTTAAGGCATTCCCCAGGTATAAAACGTCACTCAATAGAATAGAATGTAATTCTTAGTGAAAGTGTTTCCCGTTGTTTTCCAAGTTGGGGAGCTTTCCAAGGTAAAGATTGGATAAAATCCTAAATATAAAGGACGTTTACATCTGTATTTTAAAATTGTGTGTATTACATTGTTGGTTTCCATGGTGATTGCTCCTTGTAAAGAATTAGTGTAATCTTAAGATTCTCTTAATACAATATACACCATAGTCTGCACTATGCTGTGGTAATCAAAGAGTCAAACTTTGCTATTGCAAACTACAGCAGCCCAGCAGAAGCAACCAAATTAAAAGGAACATAACAAGGTTAGGTTTATTATTAGATATGGAACACACTGAGACGGCCTAAAAGAAGCTGCATAAAACACTAGCTTTTACAGTCCTGTGACTCCATTTCTAATTCACTTATCAGATTATCCTCCAAAGGCATCACACACAGTGAAACATCTGAAAGATTGATGAAGAATGAATTTGTGAGAAATACAGAACGATGGGCCTTATTCACTGAACAGTGAACTGTATTTTAGTTGAAGTGTAATAGAGAAATATAGTTTGATGGCAGATAAGAAGAATTCAGCCCATCTACTCTGCCCATTTCTCCTGATGCTCAGACCTTCATCGGTCCTTGGTCTTGTCTTACATTCAGGATAACTTTATGCTCGTCCCATGCATGCTTAAATTCCCTCACTGCAGGGCCAGATTGGGGATAACGAAGAGCCTCCGGTTGATCTATACATGTAAAGCTTGGTTTGTGTGTTAATGTGTTGATCTATACCTGCTATCGGCAACTGGGGCTAATATTAATATATATGGGCAGCAGGGGCATCAATACACAAGGGGCAAAAACACTAAGGGGGGTATAAACGACAATGCAGTGTGAAAAATCCATCCTGTTGTAGATGTCTGTGACATAGATTGTGTCCTGCTGTGTTTTTGGTTATCAGTGTAGCAGAGCTTGTCCTTGGGTGTGTGTGTATCGGTGTTGGTGTGGCAGAGCCTGTCTTGGTGTGTGTATAGGTGTTGGTGTGGCAGAGCCTGTCCTGGTGTG
>VKOC01000005.1:5264496-5277360 GCA_009364415.1 Spea multiplicata
TTTAGAAATATGACAATCCACTTAAAGACATTTTTGTTTATGTTGTAAGGTTAAAAATCAGTTATAATAATAGAAGCTTTTTTTGTAAAAGGTCTTTATCAATGGGTTGATGTTGCAGTGTAACTATTTCTGTTCACAAAGAACATTTTTAACAATTAACAAAAAAATGGGTTTTCTAACTTTAAAATAGCATACCTTTATTCAAATTAAATGTCTGACTAGTTTGTAGGAAAAAAACTCTTGCCCTGTCCTGAATCAGTATAGTTCTTTTTAGCTGTCCTGCAAACTAAACCATTAAGACAATTTATTATATGACACGCAATACTTAGAAAAAATGTAGAAAAAAACATAGAACTGGATAAATGCAGAGGAAAAACTGCATAATTAGCCAAGAAATTTTACTAAGAAGAAGGGTCAGCGGCAAGCTAGACCAGGGGGCAAATGCTCACGGTGGCAGACTCAGCAGGGTCATATAACACAAACATACATGTTGCATGGAGGAAGTTGTGACTTTTTATTATTGTTTTTTTTATTGTTATCTGAGTTATCTTTTTATCTCGACCATCCTTTGTGTACACACATGGCTATTATCTTGTAGCTATGGATAGTGCAAGTAACATGTATTACTGATTAAAATTATTGGTTTCAAGTTATTTTACCTGCTGTTTGGAGTGCCTCTTTTAACCCTCGACCCGCTGAAGAGATCTGGGGTCTGGGACATATTCAACTATTAACCTGCTGGAGAGACCTGGGATCCCTATTTTAAGCTTGATAAGAGTGATTTTGCACTCCAACTGAAATGTGTATTGGAGTGTTCCATCTCATGAATTATTTTACACTATATTTGTGTTTTTTTCTCTTTTATGGTTTATGTCCTGATATGTTGGATATATTTGATCATACTACAATATATATTTGGGTAAATTGTATATTTATCTTCTTCAAGCACACTATACAATTTTTTGTTTGTTCATGTGGATTAGTTTGCTGGCTCTTTTTAACTGGCTAAGTATGACAGCCTGTCCCTTTTTTAGCCATTTAAGCACGGCTTGTGGACCTTTTCACTTATAATATAGTGTATGTAATATTTTGTTCTACCACACATTTTTATTTCCGTGCACATTTTTTTATTCTGTGCCTTTTAACCTTTTTTTGTGCATTGCATTATCTCCTATGGATGGAGATAATGCAATGCAGGGTATATTTCTTGAGTATTCTTAAAATAATTTGCTTATCCAAGTATCTGATCTTCTAGATTATTGGATCCTAGTTAAGGACTTGGATTATTGCATTATGGCTCCCATAAGTATTCAGAGCAATCCCTTGTGTTTTTTCTCAAGTACTACTTGCAATCACATTGAGAAAATTAATATATTTTTTCTGTGACTATGTCTAGAAATCATGACACAGCTGAGTGTCACAGATTTAGCTGTTACAAAGATACCATCTTGTGCACCAGTCACTTGAGGAAGACCGTTCACGTAAGATTATAATCCATTTTATTATATGAAGAGCCCTTTTCTCAATGGTGCTGTTAATCCCGATGCAATCATCAATAAAAAGGTTACATTCTTACAAATACGGTAATAGGGGAAAAAAAATACTAAGAGGGTGGTAGATAAAGTGAAATATTAAAAGTGGCAGAACCTAATACAGTGAGGGAATTTAAACATACATAAACTATTCTGAATCTAAGACAAGGACCAAAGATTTGTTAAGGATTGCTACTTTATATCACGAAAAATGGGCAGGCTAGATGGGTTGAATGGTTCTTATCTGCCGTGGAATTCTATGTTTCTAAATGTATTGTTAATATAAATCTATCTATCTATGAAGATCAAAACTGTCTATCCGTAAGCAGAATGCTTTGGCTCATACACTTCTAACCAATTCTGAGCTCAAAGGCTATGTCTACAACAGACCTATGCAAATAAGGGAGCCTATTTCTTTAAGAATAAAAAAGTACGGTAACATGTCTTGCGACTATGTGTACATACTATATCTTAGTCTTTGAACACTAAGTATATTTCATTTTGCTTGTGTTGGAAATATTAAAATAGTTCCTTTTGAGAGATTTTGTAAAACGTTACATTCCTCTTGTAGGAAAACCTAACCATGCTAGCTGCGGTCGGTCTTTCATAATGCATAGTGAAGTTGGTGATTTAAAATGTCCTTTGAAAAAAACTAAAGAGGTTATTGTGAAATATATATACAATCAAGATTTACAAGGGAAGAATGATAATATATATAGGAATGTAGGCTATGAACCATACATCATTAACTGCATCATTCTACATGTCAAATGGGCAAAAAAAAAACGTTTTAACACATTTTTTGGTAAAACAGATAAGAGAGAGAATGAAAAAAAGAAGATAGAAGGCGAAGAACAAGCAGATGCTGAAGTGGTCGGCATAAGCGGAAGTGGTCAACAGAGAAGGTAGGGAAACATTTAGAGAGAGTGGATGAGAGTGAAACAGAGTGAGGGAGAGTAAGAGAGTGTGAGTGAAAGGGCCATGAATTTCAGGAGAAATTTGTTTTCGTCCGCTTCGTGGGGTGTCTGGCCTCGTTTTCCTGGCTTCATACGAATAGCCGAATTTGCCAACATTCTGTTTATTTTCAATTCTCATGGATCCAAATGCACAAGTCTGATACATAAGGCATGCTATTTCTAGGTTCCTATCTCAGTACCCTAATCTTGAGTTTACATTTATTTGTCAAACAGGAGAAGGAACTGTGTTTATGCTGTCCCTGCAGTTGGTGGGTGGGTGGATGGATGGACGGATAGAAAAATAAATTAAAATGAAGAGAGAACAAAAAATAAAACGCTATTCACATATTGCTGAGTTTCTTCCTACCTAATATGTTTCTATCGTCAGACACAGGTGTTATTTGTGAGCGTGCCTCAATGTTTTCACAATTGAAATATTCTCATTAGTAACAGATTGAATAGCATCTTTAAATTAAGGTTTGGTGTCTAGGGAATAACAACCTTGAGGAATACTCAGGCAGGTTTCCACTTGTTGAAGCATTTGTACACTTATCCGAAGCATAGATAATAAACAGTTTTGGAGAGAATTAGAATCCTCGATGGAGCTATATTCTCCCTGGTGGCCAAACCAGGAGGTTGAAGATAACACATAGGCTAGCAAAAAGGATACAGAATAAATTGGTGCTTTTGGATTTAAAACATCCAGGTGGCACAGTAACATATTGCAAAGAAGCAATCTAGTGTTTATTTGACACTGGTTTTCTGAGATAAATATCTTATTATATGTGTAAAAATATAACTTTTTATTTGCAAAATATTCATAATGACAGATAGGAAGGAGTTTTAAAGACATTGAAGAGATGTTGCTTGATAACAATGAGCTTTAATTACATTAACATTTGTGTTAATTATATCCTATATATATATGTATATATATACCGCATGTGCTCTGAAAAATACCCATCGTTTTATAATCGGGGTCATCTTATAATCAGACCTCAAATAGGTCTGACTATGAGACTAAGATCCAGATCCCCCTGCAACACTGCAAGGGAACCTGGATCCTCCTTCCCCCCCAACTTACCGGTGCTTCTGAGTCGCTTAGACAACTTCCGTTGCAGCCGGGATGAGGTGTGGTTAGCAGCGGGGGTTGTCTGCATCCATTGCGCAGACCTTCCCAGGCTGTCAGAGATCAGAGTTCCCCGCACTCTGACAGCCAGGGAAGGTCTGCGCGATGGATGCAGACAACCCCGCTGCTAACCGCACCTCCTTCCGGCTGCAGCGGAAGTTGTCTAAGCAAATCGCGTAGATGTCTATACGCTGCCCCGGCTACACACTGGGAGTCAGAAGCCCCTCCCTATATGCCACTCTGCCCCATAAGGCCAGAGTAGCATATAGGGGTATAAGGCATTTCTGGAGGCAGAGTGGCATATAGAGGGTTAAAAGGCATATCATGGGACAGTGGCATATAGGCGGTTTAAGGCAATTTATCTGCGCGGCCACAGTGACAAGCCTGGGGGCAGATGTGCATAACTGGGGGGCAGGTTGGAAAATAAAATATTTTTCTCAATCATAGCTTTTATTAAAAAAAATAGTTTACATGTATATATTATCATTATAACAACTACTTTTTATCACCATCCCACCAAATACTTATTAGTTGATCTGGTCTCTCTCTTTCTGTTAGAGACAATGTGGGTTATGCCTAAAAAGTGATTCTGAAGCAATGTTTGGAAAGTGTTCTTTTCTGATTAAAAGAGAGATAATAGCTTCATACTATACAGATAAACCAATTCTAAAAATACAGAAATACACAAGGCCATGAGATTATAATCATGGTATTCTATGGGTGGTGCTTTCATGATAGGCAATCAATGGGTATCTTATATTGTATGGGTGACTCCCCAGCTTTTACTGGTTTAGAGCTTTAAATACAACCAAAACACACAACTATATAAAAGTGCTTGTGAAAATTAGGCCAGACCCCTCATGATGTGGACGAAAACAAAGTAAAAAGTTCACTTTCTCTGTCGACCATTTCCGCTGCTGCTTTCACTTCCCCATATCCTCGTTTTTTGGCTTCTCTCTTTCATCTTTATCTTCTATCTTCACCCGCACCTCCAAGAACATAACCTGTTGCAAACTTCCGCCACAATGCCAGTATCTCCGATATCCCCCCGATATCAAAAGCTCCGCCATGTTGTCAGACGTTTACCTGAAGGCAAAATGAAGGAGCTTTCAGTGCTGGAGCTGGAGCTTTAGAGGAAAGGATGTCACTGGATGTACCGCCATTTTGGTGGAAGTTAAGCCAGGTTATGTGGAAGTTTGAAGCAGAAGCGACCAGCAGAGATGGTAGGGAAACATTTAGAAAGCATAAGAGCGAATATAGGCCCATGTGCAACTAATTTTGTTTCCAAATTTTGTTAAAAACACCCCTCCGATTTTGGTCAGAAACGAATGAGCAGGAAATGGTAAATTCTTACAAATCGTTTTTGGCCTATAGTGCTTAGTAACTACTTTGCGGTAATGGCTAAACAAATTGATTCAGCATAGGTCTAGAACCAGGGTTATTACCCATTCCCGGCACTGGGGATGGACATATTGGGTGAGCTGCTTGAATGATGGAAGTTTTGGTACGGTGTACTCACTGGAAACACATTTAAACATAAAAACATATAATTTAATGAAAGATAAGAACAATTTGTTCCATCTAGTCTGCCCATTTAAGCTGCCATTTTTTTACAGATAGTCAAATAATTAATACATACAATTCATGATTACGTTTCCTATTTATGTAAGGTATGAAGTATGAAGGCAACTGGGCACGTTGCAATGTTATATTTAAAAATCTTTATTTTATAGTGTTTTGACTAGTTCAACAAAGTTGTTATTTAAGTGGATGAATGAAGGCTGAAGGGTTATGACAATAGGAATTACGACAAACTGTGATGTTATTCGTGTCCCAATCATGGATGGGAAAAAAGCCATTTTCAAGGTTGCTAAGATATGAGATAGTGACTGCTGGCTTCCCTAGAGCCCAAGGGAATGCATTCTGAGGGCAACTGCAAAACCCTTTGTTTCTTGGCTTGAATCCATGCATTCTGACATCAAACTGCTAGACAATTAACTATACACCTTCCCTCATTAGTTTGTTTAGGCAGGCGTGGCTTGGCTGTGCCAGTTCCTTTAACGACAAACGGCAGATGGCTAATTACCATTAACTGGATTGATTCTTCTGCATTTCTCTCCATATGAATAAGAAAAGTGCAGCTGTGTCTAAGTATGTGAATGCCGCATCAGTCTAACGGTATAAAACAATCTTGACCCTTTTGCACACAAAAAAAAAGAAAAACAAGCTGCCATTTCAGGCAGATGGTAATGCTACCAACAGATGTAGTGTCTGGGGATTTATTCAAACAAAAATAAATTATTTTCTGCATAACTACTAACAACAGTTTTAACTGTCAATGGAGTAGAATGTGTGTCATATAGATGATTCTATAATAACAAATGAATTGATAACTGGCATGCTTCCTTCTTTTGGTGTAGGTATTTGTTGCCTTTAATATGAATAGAATGTGCTGCTCTGCTGATTGGGTAAGATGATTTGTTGCCATATCAGAAGAAATACTTCTTACGGCTGTAGGTTTTTTTTGTGTTAAGATGGAATAAAATGGCAAAATATGCACACGTTATTTTGATCAACACACAAACACACTCGGTAAATGTTTGATGTTGGGGGGAGCAGTTTCTCTAGTGGGAGGTATATTAAGTAAAACAGACTAATCATGAAACTTATGGCTGCTTCCTATCTGCTAAAAAAGTTAAATTCATCTTTTGGAAAAGTCTCTGTAACACTTTCTTTTCTATAGACGTCAGCAGGAGATTCAAATAAACGAAGGAATATATCTTTGCAGTGATATTTCTTATTACAGGTAGGCAATTTGTTGTTGGATTTCTTAGTAGGCTGCAGGCCTGGAATGGCTACCTGATGCAGTTTGTAAATGCCCAACCACACTCTACGTGAGCATAAAAACATAAGGGCAACTTTGCGTATTTTTTTATACTTTAAATATCATGTGGGGATGGTTCTAGCTGTTTGGGCTCTTTTTTATATGATTTATAAATTTCTATTTTTCTTATTTATTATACCTTCCTGTGGTCGATTGAAAAAAAACATTATTTCTTCTCACTCTGATGTCCTCTGTAGGTGATCACACAGTGATCAGGAAGCAGGGCTCTGAAACATTGCGTGCGATCAGCCAGCAGGGGGGTCATCGAAGACAAGCCTCATGGGTCTCTACTACACTGAATCAGTGTTTCCCGCAGGGTCAGCATTTTTTCCTCCAGAAGAGGCTTGCAGAATGTACGTTCAGGTAGTAAAACATAATGCATAGTTAGTGTGAAAATTAACAATAGCATTAAAACCGACAATATAAAGAATTACCAATAACATTAACACAAATTAAGACATATTTGTACAGAAGGGAAAATAAGCCCTGAGTTTAGAATCTGAGTTTAGAATCCATTTAATTATCTCAATAATTTCAGTAAGAATGGGCTGTTTCATCTACTAAGTTTAAAACTTTTGTTTTCTGGGAATGCAGAATTGTCATTTGACATAGGCACAGATTGGATGTTGTCATAGCAACTGCAAAAAACAAACAAACATTCTTTTTAGTTTTTGTGTGATTAAACCTCCATAGAAAATAATAAAAATATCTGCTATGGTTCATTTGCTTAACATGCTAAATAAATGGCATTTATAAGTGTGATTGGAACAGCACCTTTAATTATGCAGTGCCAATAAAAACTGGGGTTTTCACTTCTTAATACACAGTAATATAAGAAAGTTGAAATATTCCGCTCTCCAGCAGAGTCCCACTGTGTAATTTGCTCAATAGTTGGGCCAGAGTATGGCATACTTAGTAAGTTTCCAGGTTGGCTGCCCAGAGCACCCCATCTCCTGTGCGGCTGATATCAGGGGCAGAGCTAGCCTAGTTGGACCAAAAAAGGGGCAGGAAGTGGGTGGGAGTGGACATGACTGGGCAGGGAGTGGGTGGAACCTGGGTGGAGATAGGATGTGAAATCCAGGAAGTTCCTAGGTATGGGTAAGGGTAGCACATCAACCAATGAGGGGGGTCAAAAATGCTGCACCCCTCTACTTAATTAACTAAAATGTGTTTAGCATAGTTTCAGGCGTATATGTTATGGTTTTATATTAATCATGATGAATTTCTGTCCTTTTAAGGCAAGTTGTACAAGCAAACATGTACTGTTATCGAAGTACTCGGCTACTTAGAAGAATACCTTTGCTGGGTTTATTTTAGAAGTGCTACATAGGAAAGAAAAATATATGCTTTATTACATATGCTACAGACTATTAAGAGCTGTCTAGTAACAGATCAGGCGGAGTTCAGCTCTTCAGTTTATTAAATGATTCTTCTAGACCACTTTCATCTTCGAGAAGAATGCTGGCTTCTTTAGATTGGATTTTTAAGAACTTGAATAGTTTCCAACAGATTAAAATAGCCTTTTTTGCTACCCACATTTTAATCAAGAGAATCCACACAAAATCTTTACTTTGGAGAATTTATTTATTTTGCCTATTTTTGGTCTGAGATGCTGCTGCTCCCGCTGTGAAGTAGTTGAGGGTGATCCGAAGCAACAGTAGAATCCTGACACCAAGAAGGCAAAAGGCACCATCGCCTCTCCCACCACAAAAATGCTGAATCTTTTCGGATCTAGCTCCACTGTGGCATTTTCATTAACTATTTCAATGGTTCGGAAAAGTAAAATATCACAAAAACTCAAGTCATATATACAAAATTCAGTTAGTAAAAAAATAAAAGTGCATTTGTAAGGGAAATGTGCATAAAATTAAAATAAAAGTGCTATTAGTAGGCCCCAGCCCTCTGGATGGTGTTATACAAATTTTCCTTCCTCACCTACCAGCCAGAAGCAGACGGGGGAAGATTAGAAGAAATGAAAAGTAGTGGAAGTGGACCTTATCTTGCGACCCACAAAGTGCCGAGCTGGAGTGTTCCTCACACCCAGTGCAAACTGTGGAGCTTGTCCAGGTTTGGACATCCCGGGGGGAATCAAGAAGCACCTCAAGCTTCTTACTACCTCAAGCCTCAAGATTACAAGATTATCAAGCTTTCCCTATCCCACCGGTACTCTCTAGATCTTAGCCAAAAGTCAGAGAAGCAATGAAGTAAGACTATGGTGTAGCTTGTAGGGTATTTTATTAAATAAAGTATAGCTGTTTTTGTTTTTAAAGATCTTGGAAATGATGGTAATTCAGTAAACTGACGTTTTCTCTTAATAAGATAGCAATACAAAATAATTTGCACCACTGTCCCCACCCCAAAAATAGACAATGTATTTATTAGTAAATGTATTCATGTTAGCAGAACCGAGTATTGTATATTAGACAAACTTGATACCTGCATTATTGGGCAGACATAGAAAACACAGAGAAGAGCATATAATCCCTCTTTTTTATATTAGATAGACAAATCCATCCAATTTTGGGGTATAATTTTTCTTTATATTTGTGATTTTTAACTTTGAACCCTTTACTGACAATGTTTTCTGTTACCAGCTAATGTAGTATAATACTACATTATACACATTATACTTTCTATACACACAATCTAAATACAGATGATGACTTTGTGGTATTTTTACCATAATATGAATTGTCCCCTTATGAGATCTTTAAAAACAAAAATTCGACTTTATTTTTAGGGCATTGTCATAAATCCCACTAACGGTTCAATTTCCTAATGCAAATAGATTTTGTTTTTTTATCTTTCCACCGTCAAGTTCTTTAATCATATACAACACATTTAAAACGATTAGGAAGCTTCACATATTGCTATGGCAACTAAAGATTAACTAAATGAAAGTCAATGGGGAGATTAACTAACAGATGATAAACTCTCCTCTTGAAACAAACCTCTCTCGCTCCTGTGTTATTTTCATAGTGAAGGAGATTATACACACATCAATGAATGGAATTCATAGAAAAACACAGGTCCTAAAGAGATAACGAGGAGAACTGAGCTCAGCTTAGTGAGTCAAAGCAGCTCTTATGAGCAACTAGTACTTTGGTAACACCCATCAAAAATGTTTTTATTACTAGAATCACATTAAAAATAGTTTTCAAAAAATATTGTGCTGTTTTCTTTTGTTAAACCGTTCTAGTTTTTGCATAGTATGTGCATATGAGCCGTGCGTATGTGTTGTAGCGCTGTTCTTAGCCCAATCTACTAGACAAGTTTGCTGTCTCCTTATCATACAGCCTTATGGTAAACAATAGAATGGCTCTGTTTTAATCATCCAGGTACAGACGCTCTGACTAATGAATGTCTGTGGCGCAAAGGATTTCATTAGACCAGCAGGACATCTTTAGCATTAGCATAGAATGAGCTCAGTGTGGTGTATGAGAAGGTAAAGCCACCCAAAATATCACAAGACTAACAACAAACAATGGAAGCTTCTGGGTCTGCACGTAGAGGACGTTTATTAGAACGCAATGAAATAAGACCAGGTTTTCTTGAGTGCTTAAATGCATTACTGTGTACAGCACTGTATTCGTCCTGCAGTTCTATGGATAAAGCCCTGCTTTCTTGGGTCTCTAGGCCAGTTTCTACTTTCTCCAGGCAAGGTGGCTGCATCTCATCATGCCCACTCATTGCCTATGTCCCACCTACTCCTTGCCCACTTTCCCTTGCTAGCTCTCCTCCACTAATGAGTATTCCCACTCCTTCATGAGCCTGCTCCCCTAGAAGAGGGAGAGCTCCTGTAGCATCCAGTTGAAAGTTCCCAGCTATGACTGCATTTAATGCTCAAAGACAAATATACATTTTCACGTTGAGTCTTCCCATTTAATACAATGTTTCATTACAAAAAAGCATTTTAGAAACTAAAGAGCAACTTTAAAAAGAAATTCTCACAACATTAAATTGATTAACTACATTTTTCTAGCCCTTGTGCATTTTATTTGACAATCTGAAGTTGTTTTGGAGGTATCTAGGTTAAACATTAACTTCATTAGATCTGGGTCAGCATTATCTTATCAATTTCCTGTCCTGAAGTTCTCTCTTTTCTCCTCACTTTGCAAACAAACGAAATCAGCAACATAACAGAGCAGAGAACAGTAATGTAAGGAATAATTATGTAGATCATATGAAAATTAACCTTTTTTTTATTCTCAAGAAAATGAGTAGGTAAACCTTACTTTATAAGTGAGTTTAGAATGAAGAAGTATAGAAGCCGACTGTGTGTTTTCCTGAGAGTAGGCAAAAAAAACCACTTTAAGATACCTTCCTCCGCTGTATAAATATTAGGTATATATATTGCTTATTTATAGCTGTAAACGCCATTACACGGGTTTATTTAGTGTACAGAACTGTAAAATGTTGGATTTGGGAAATGTAACAAATATACTTTTAACATTCCTACGCACATCTACAGCTTATACCTTTGCAGTCTGTAATTCACTAAAGTTCTTACGGTGGCCACCATATATTGGTGAAAAATGGCAGTACCCAGATGCACTGGGCTTTAAAAATAAACAAATAAAATAAAATAAAAAATGAGCATAAAAAGGTATATTCCACGCATATGTAGTGCCATGAATGTAGAGTATGAATGAATCAGCTCCAGACTGTGACCCTGTGATTTTGCCCCTTCACTCTGAGATTGGAGCAAAACCATTGAGACACAAAGTCAAACTCAGGCTATCATTCAGCATTGTGTTCAATTTCTGTGATGGAACAAAGTGTATGTAACATGATCACTGTCCTCTGCATTTTCAACGAGAATTAATCTGTTGAGTGTATCAAAATATTGTAAGATTATCACTCAAAGGCTTCTTTGGAAAACATATTCAATCTGATGTGGTATGATACTGAAAAAAGATTATCAATATCACATATATCCCCAAATATGCGGTTTCACGTTTTTTTATTTTTAATTCTGTACTGAAAAACGTAATCCACATTGCGCATGAAATATACTGTATTATGTATTTTATAGGTGATCTACACCTTACCGTAACTTTGCATTGTCTATTTCTATAGCATACTTAACAGATAACTAACTGTATGATATTTTGAGATCAGTAGCTTTAGCAACTTTTAGTCATTTATTTAACCTTTTTATCTGTGAGTGGAATCTCTTCTTTATATTGTCAGATGTGACCTAGAATGCCCTGAAGAAATTAAACATTCAGCACAGTGACATCTTTCCCATTTCAAAATAACTACATGCAGCTATCAGTAACTTCCTCCGCTGCCAGCGAAGGTCATTATGTTTCTGTTCAATGTCATTTGTAATGTTAGGACAAGCTTCTACTGGATGGGGGAATTAATTAAAGTGATGTCACCTGAATGGTCCAGTTAGATTGACCAGTAAAGCTTACATACTTAAAGAGGAACTACGTATCTTATTATAATTAAATACATCTAGTACAACTACATATAATCTGTTAATTGTGGGCAAAATGTGGCAAAATGAATATTTTAAAATTATACCGTGAAGCCATCTCTTCACACAACCTTAAAAAAGATGCAAAAACCAACAAGGACAAAAACTAAATAAAATTGGAGGTATAATCATGTAAATCCTGTAAGTAGAGATGGCTGACACAACATAACGAACATAAAGTGGGATTGTAATACATACATTTAAATCTGATACAAAGGTTAATTTAATGTACTAAATTCCGAAAGTGAAAGCTCTGTAGCATATGGCTCACAGAAAAAGAAAACCCCACCAAATTGTTTTATTACTAGTATAAGATTAAACCTTTTTTTCTAGTTTTTCCTTAATATAATTCTTCCTGATAGCTGCATATTAGCTATATTTATATGTTTTACCCAATCTACTAATCAAAACATCCTGACTCCTTATCCTGCGGCCTGGAGTAAACAATAGAATGGCTCAGTGTTAATTACCAACTGGCTATGTTGGAGGGCACTATAAAGCACTGCCACAAAGCATCAGCTAAGTGTGGTAATTTTGCAGAGAAAGCAAACCAAAATGCCACACAACCAGGGCCGGCCCGACAATGGAGCTGAGTGGGGCAACCACTCCAGGTGGTACTTTTGAAGGGGCGGCACTTTGCCGCCCCAAGCCCTTTTTTTTTTTTTACAGCCGAGAAGAGAGAGGGCGCTGAGTGGTTTTACCCACTGTACCCACTGGGCGCCCCTCTCCTCTGCGAGCCCTCTAACTCGGTCTCGGTGCTGGCTTGTAATGTTGAGTGCCGTAAGATGACGTAATTTCCGGAGCTCAGCATTACAAGCCGGCACAGAGACTGAGCAGGGAGACTCACTGCAGGACTGCTGAAAGGTAAGTACAGGGGG
>VKOC01000005.1:5285976-5318012 GCA_009364415.1 Spea multiplicata
TGATTGCACAGATTACATGCAACTGCAGATAAACCCACCAAAATGTATTCAGATGCATCAATGGCTTACAGAAATACCCCAAATTAATAGATTTTTGCATATTTAAAAAAAATTGAAATCAACAGTGAACAGAATAGGGTGCGGTCGGCAAGGGTTAAATCATAGTACACTATACAAGCACAGTTTAGAAACAAAAAAAGTATACTTTTTCACATGAATGTCAGCCTTTCTTTTTTAGATTTATCTTTATTTTTATAACTTTACTGAGGCCGCTGATTATTCTCATAGAGAATGCGAGGCATCCATTCATAACCTGATCACGCAAGACTTCCGGCGCGTGGAGGGCTAATGCCGGATCCCGAGGACCGCCGGGTGGTGGTGCCCGGGGGCGCACACAGCTACTTTTATCATGACGTTCCACGCTGTCATGATAAGCTTTAGGGCCACTTTTTTCTTGACAACATGGAGCGTCATTAATATTTTAAAGGGGTTAATGGCTGTTTTTATGTACTATTATTTGTTGATGGTTCCTCGTTACCTCTGATTATACACAGGGATGTATGCATTAATGGCTGATGTGGTGATAATTTTCGTGGATGTTGTCTGGGTACTCGGAGAAAGGGCTGTAGGTTTCCCTTGATCTGCGCATGTTGCAGAAGCCCGTGGTGTGGTCTGGGTTTGAAAGAGGTCTCCGCGCATTTCTCTTTAGGAATACCCAATTAAACGTTATAGTCGCGTATCACAAGATGAAAGTCATCTGCCAACCGGGCACATATTGTCCTGTGTATATGTAAACATGTCATTTGCTTTGTGCGCTGTCAGCATTGAGCATATTTACCGAATTCGGGGCATGTCTTCAAACATAGGTTCTTTATACGCCACATACAACGTACACTGTGGGCATTATGTATGTAATATAATAACCTAGGAAAGTATGTTCAGTATATTGTTTAGGGTTTTGCTTCGAATGACTATTATTGCTTACCTGGTACCTATAGTCCGTTTTATTAAATATAAATTGAAAGTTTGTCATGCATGATGACATCCCCTGTTCAAGTGGTTTACTGCATGTGCGTGTATGTGTAGGTATACTGATCTGTATTAGTGCAAGGTTATCATGCTTTACAACCCGTTTAAAGCATATCAGCTATTTTCCAGGCCTATTAACCTCCATCGATAGAGAGTAAAGCTCACAAGGAGCATGGGACCAATTTAAAACCTACACAAATCGGGGAAAGCTTGTGAAAAGGTGTATGAGAGGGGCATGGAGCGTGGTTCCCGTTAAAAGGTTTCTGCGGGTTTCTTTAGGGTTTCGGTCCCCGATTGAAAGGACGGAGATGCTGCCCGGGGATTCTGTTGCTTCAGCCCAAGGGCAGTAGTGTCCTTTATGGCGTCAGACGTCCCCTGTGTATTTACTGGCTACCCTAGCGTTCTGTTTAATGGAAATGCTTCATGCTTTATATGAGCGAAAATATTCATCAGCAACACATTACTTTTTTGGTGGGGGAAGTCTTGACATAAAATACATATTTTCATTTGAACGGCCGTCGTTTAACCGGTCCTCGCTGTTGTAGAAGGGACTGCTCTGCAACTTGAATTTGCTCAGCGTGTGGCTAATGATCTTGTCTGGCCTGGGAGCCTAAGGGTCTTTTTACAAAGCTTTGTGCTCATCCATCAAGCTATCTAGGTCTCTAAGGGGGGGGGGGGCTTATCATTGTGTATGTAGAGACTGAATGAAGTATTGTTGGGTGCCTTGATAATTTATAATCCATGTTAGATCTGTTGAGTAGCTTGCATTTCTTTAATCTTGGATATTACCCTGTTGCTAAAGGTTACAAACATATGGCGATTTTAGCCATGATGTTTCTGGTAGGCTCGGCCATCTCAAATCTCAATATTTTACCATGTAGAGCTAGTGATCTGATCCGTAATGGCAAGAAGACCTCAGCGCTTGCAAGGAAGAAAGTTTTGCATTTGTGTTCCATCGTTGAGGCCAGGAGATTAGAGAAAGTGATCTGGGAAGATTGCTCCTGGACATCACATGCGCACGCACACACACACACTGTTACTGCTGTGCTAGAAGTGACTGTTTAATCAACCACGTCTCGAGGTTTACATCTGTTCTCTGACCTAAACAATCTTGTTTTGGATTCACAATCATGCAGCTTAGGAAGGCTGCTGCCAAATTATTACTTTGTTGCCAGTTAGAGCGAGTTCATATAGTGCGATACGCATAGGGGTTCGGTACACGGGGCTGATGTCCTCCATGTTCATGAGATGTCCAGGAAACTTGGTCTCTTGTCATCAAGATTGTAAGATAGCGACGGGGCACGGTGTTCCTTTTCAACGTTACTTCTTCTGCTATACACCCCGTAGCAAGCTAAAAACTTGAATTACATTTAATTAATACGCACGCATCGCGTAATTAATTTGTCGACTCCAGGAGCCCCTAACTGGTCGTGTGCAGCCTTTGTGTAAAGAATGTGCGTAGACTGCTGGGTTCTTTCTTTGATTCTTCTGAGGTGATTATTGCATCGAATTACCCAGCAGAGTGTTTAATGTACTTCTCTTTTCTCTTTCACACCTCGCGTAGCCTAGGGGTCAGAAAAGAGGGGAAGTGGTCTTCTGAGCTACCAATAATGTTTGCTTGTGAAGAGATTTACTTTCCCGGGACCAGTTCTTTCACCTTTTCATATTCAGATTGTGCCATATTTGCATAACTGTTGCATACTTGACATGGATAAAGGAGCCGCTCTTTATTACTGATTCAGCTAATTTCTCAACTGTTTCAAGTGGTCACTTCTCACAAAAGCAGGTCAATCTAGTCCTCGCCTGAAAAAAAGAATCTGCGTTGCTTCATGATGGAATCAGAATGTAATGAATTTTCTTCTTGTTAAATGTATTCTTAAGCCTACATCAGCTGATCCCTTTTAAAGTCCCATTTGTTTCCTCCCATGGAAAATGTAAGCTTTACTTGCGAAAAGCTACGTTGTTTCTACCGCATCAATGACCTTATTGTGACATGGTGTCTTAACCACCAGATAATAGACTATGAACTGGGAATAAGCACGGGGGACCTCTGTGTACTTAGTATACTGAAAACGTATCAATAGTGGACTTCATTTTGACTTTTGTTTCTTTAAGAAACACTATATGGCTTCTTTCAATGGACATTGCAGATATGACTCTCCCACCGTCACACATGAAATAGGGCTTAAGGCTATCGTGAGCATGAGGCCAAGGACCAAGTAATGTTTGGGGTCTTAAAAGAGAAAAATAAGAGGCTTGGTTGGGCCCAGTGCTTTGTTGGATCTGCTATCATTGTGTTTGTTCTGATAGCCAGTATGAGTTCTCATGGTCTACAGGATAGCTGTAGAGCTAAAACCCAACTATTCTTTTAGGATCTGGCCCACCCAGCACTGGTGGGCAAGTGAACCCTGCCTCTCCGGCAGGCAGTCCTTGGGTTGATTTGGCTTGCATAGTAGCTCTACCAGCCAAGATGGTGGGTCTGTGTTGGTTCCACGCATTCAGTAGAGTTTTATCGTGCCATGCGCGTGACGGGGGTGGGGGGTTTGTTGAAGGATAATGGCAATCGGTTCAGTTTTATGTGGTGGCAGGTCCCATGCCTTTTCCAGGCATCAAGTGCTTATCTAATGAACAAAACTACTAGCGCTAATGAAGGGGGATTGCACTTATTAGAGTTGCTTTATAGGTACCCTGCAAGGTCTAAAAATCTAAAATCGCAGGGTTTTACAGTGATTTGAAACAATGTAACAGCTTAATGATCGGCCCATTCAAAGACCTTAATGACAAATTGCTCAGAAATCGGCCTTTAAAAAGATGCGATTCCCGTTATATTTTGTTAACTGCCGTTTGCGTACATTAAAAGAAGTAAACGGGTTACTGATGTCCATAGTGTTGCAGAGTATGGCACGCGAGGACACCTTCACTTCTGAGCACTGGGTTCGTATTGCAACCTTAATACCAGTCGCCCTTCACAAACCATTTTAGGGTTGTATTAGTTTACTGCAAATAATAGGATATAGCGTTGGAGGAAAAATAAGCCTTTTTAATCCCATTGGTGTGTTGTGCTTTGCTCTTTTGTGTGTTGCGTGTATCATGATATAAGTGTGTTGGCATGGAGCGTAAAATCGAGTGGCCAAAGGACTGCGGTAGCCAAACCTCTTTACTTAGATTACAAAACTCCTTTACTGTAACTTTCAGACTGTCGCTGTTTGTTCAGCCATGGTGTATGTATTTAGGGAGATTAGATCTTAGTGTGTATGTAAACGTGCATAGGCAAAGAACCCATGCATAAGTAAAATAAGTTAATGTGTTTGATGTCTTGAGGGGCTAGGACTTTGTGAGAGCAAACATTTTCCCATTAGAGATATAAGAACAGAGCCACTCTGTGGGTACTTCAGTAAAATAGTCCCAATATTGAAGATAACCCCAAAAACAATAGTGCTTTTCTCCTTTTTCTTTAACACTTGCGCGTGCCATCGCAGATCTCCTTTATATCAGCAGAGCTACGACTGATCGCCAGAATTCCGACGGGCAGCTGTAAATCTCGGTGGTTTCTGTGCGTTGTTTTTGTGCGTGTCTTGTTATCAGGCTTGTATCTTTCTGTTTTGTCCAGTTTTCTCTTCCTTCAGGGTCTTATCCTTTCAATGTGTATTTTTCTTTAGACAGAAAGCTTTCCTTTACCTCTTCCTCGAAAGAGAATGAGCTTCCGGTCAACATACAGCTGTGAACTCTAGTGGCAGCTTCACCTGGAGATCGCAAAGGGGTCCATGACCGAGATATCGCTGTGATATTGTATGTTCTAAAGGAAAATCCATACAATAAGTACTTATATATATAATTCTATAGTATAATTTGTCTTTTGTGTATTGGTATAGACGCTAGGGTTCGTACTGACTTGAAATTTGAATTGATGATGTGCAGCATGAATTATTAAGTAGGGCGCCATGTTGGAAATAGAGCTTTACGCAAACTCTTTTTACTTCTATAAGCAAATGGTGTTATTTTTGCATTTCTTTTTTTATGCAAATTGTACCCGCATCTGCACCTAACAGACCAAGCCACGTTCTGGGCCTGCTTAATTGCAGGAATGAATAGTTCCTTAATTATTAATGACTCTTCATCTTGTAGCGCGTTCATATTTTTAATAACAGGCTTTTTTTTTTTGTAATTACTGTGATGCAGACAGAAAACCTTTTGTCTCACCTTTGGCTGCTTGAAGCAGTGAGTGAGTGGCAGGAAAGTGCTCCAATGCACATGGGTGGTCTTGGTAGACCCTCTGGAGCTGGCTGGTGACGAGGATAGTGTGAGGGCACCTTGGCATTTTGCAAAATCCCTCCATGCAGTTGCAAGGGGAAGAGAACTTAAGTGTTCCTTAAATACTAAGGTCTTCAGTGACAGGTGGAGGAAGCTGCACGGTGCTAACTTTTTTACACCTTTTTAATAATGCCAAGCCCCCCATACTCCTAGACCACATCTAGTTACAGCATAAAGCGTACCTGCCAACCACAGCCGGAAGAAATACTAGGTGTGCGTCCCGAAGAAATACAGAGTGTAAATTGTTCTCACCAAATGTAGACATAAGGAGGTTGCTATCTCGTCTGCACTTTGCGTGTGTGATATGATCCGACACGCTGGAGGGATTTATGTATTTCTAAAGGAGTAATCTGCAGCAGATATTGTTGTATCTATATGCTTTTGTTGATACTTTCTCTGCTACGTCGTACCAGACAAAACACTCAAATTCGTTGCTGTTATGTACTTTTCTGTAAAGTGAAAAAACTGTTTTAATTTATTCAGGTTCTGGTATGAATGACTCTGAGACAAAGGCCACTGTTTCCAGTATAATGCAACTTATAATAAATGTATAAAGTGAAAGGAAAGTGGATATTGGTGAAATATGCTGAATTATCAGTAAATGTAAACCTCATTTAATGTATCTCCATGACCGGATCCAGGCTATCCATGTGTATTCTACAAAAGTATACACAAGATTGCTATCGATGCATGCAGCGCCATTATATTATGTACATTATATTGTACAATGGAAAGAAAATCTTCCAAAAATGGATTTCATGTACCCAGCACAGGAGAGCTAGATAGCTGTGATTTTTACATTTTTGCTCCATTTTTTTAATTGATCTCTGTGGGTTTGCCTCTTTTTAGCTCCTAAAAATATCATCATGCTGGCTCAGACTCCTAACTTTCACAGGAATCGGCCCAGACCGTATCAAACAGCACTATTCCCCCCCCCCCATTTCTTTCTTGAAACCTCACTATAGTGGGTAATGGCAGTTTGTCCCGGTCATATCACTGGTTCACAAAGGGTTAAGAACCCGAAGAAAATTCTGTTTCCCTTCTGTCATGTTCCAGTAAACACCGGCAGCTGCAGCCAACAGTTTGCATGTAGCGTGGCCTAAAGCCCTGAATGAAAAGCAGCCTGATCGCAGAAAGACATTAATGCTTCAGTTGTCCTGGATACTGACATCATGCAGCATCGTAATCAAATCTAGGCTTTTTGCAGGGCGATTTGGGATTCAAATCTGACCCCCAGTCTTAGCAGCTGCTCCAGTGAGATGGACAATGCGTGGCTGACGGGAAGGAGTACCAGACAAAGGATACAGCGGAGGCAGGACCTGCGCCCCTCTCGCGTCTTCTGCTAGCTTGCCTCATGGTTATTATTAGGGTTGTTCTGTTGGAAACTTGCTTTATGATGGCAGTTTATGGGTTTCTAGGGTTCTGCAGAGGAAGCTGCAAAGCCTCTTGGGTCTTCCTTTTTAGTAGACGCGTTGGGTAAAGGGATTTATGGTTGGATGCAGGGCTTGGTGCATTGTAGACACGACTCGGGGACAGCAGCTCTGCCAGAACCGGGTCTTTCTCGTAACCAGCCCATGCACACTTATGGGGGGGGCGACTCCTTGCCGGCACGGCCGCCGTAGCGCGCGGCATCTGCATCACCTAATCATGAGCGCCCCCATTATATGACCTCATCTCTCTGTGTTTGGAAGGAGGGATACCAGCAGAGGTTAATACTGAGGTACTGCCCTGGGTCAGGCCTTCGGTGGCCCCCGGCCTACATGCATCACTGGTTGGATATCATGTTTTTCAAAACGTGGCTTCATTTCGCTCTTTGGGGGTGAGAAATGTATACATTCAGGCACCAAAATGGGTAATGCGCAGAACTGAAAACATTAAACGTCCTTTCATTAACTACAGACAAAAGACTACATTATTGTGTTTTCTGTTTTCGCATCTTTGGATAATAGAATTTTTATGCTATGGACAGACGTCTAGTGTTTGGAATACCGTGTAGGGTGACTCTGTATGCATAGAGCGCTCTTTCTAGTGTTCATTACAAGGGGCCAGACAGTCCATGTAAAGACTTTATAAAATAATGATAGAATGAGCAGCCTGTGAGTAAACCCTCTTGCTCGATGCGTGGACCTTGTAGGCTGCTGATTGCCATATAATTGTAATGTGGCCCTAAATAATATTTATTTTGGAGCACAACAGAAGCCATGTGCTAAAGACTTTTTCCACACCGGGCGGGTTGATACTCAAATGTTAAAAATGTCCTACACCTTCGACAGCCGTATAGGCTATTAGTTGTCTGCGCTACCACATTTAAGGACTTTTACATGATCACCTAGTTTTATTACGTTTCCCAACCATGTGCGTCAAAAATCGGAAATGACTTATGTGTCCCGTACCCTCCTGCTCTAGAGGAATGGATACCCGTGGCCTACAATTCTGTCGGGCTTATACCTCTTATGTTACAGTGTGTGTGTGTGTGTATATATACTGTATATTATATGTATAAATATGTATAAGGACCAATGTGTGTCTGGCACCTCGGTTTTATCTGGCTGGAGGAAGCCGTTTACCTTCGCACATTTCATATCCTTTATCTTGCAGCAGCCCGCTGATGTGAAATTTTCCAGGAAATGAGAGCAAGTGCAACGGAAATGGCTTCACCCCCAGCATCCTGAATCAACAACGTGTTTTCACGTATCTCACTCTGCTGGTGTCTGGAAATTTATTTGCCCCCAGATTTACTCTTATGAACAGTAACATACGTGTGTTGCGTGTAGTCTATCCAGTAGAGGGCACTCACAGAATTGAATGTCATTTACTGGGTTGAAAAAGACTTCCCATTATATAGATCCTGAACTAAACCAAAGCATAGATTTTGTTCTGTGCGCTCTGTCGCATGTGAATTTCTGTTTCTGTGTCATACTTAGTCTATACGCACTTGCATTTAAATCCGGAATCGTAAAGAAAATGCTTAAGCAGTCCGTTTTTACCAAGTATAGAACATAGAACTTGATGTCCCATTTATTCTGATGTAAACAATCAGACTTGTAATGGGCCGTTGATTCAGGATACCCATATGCCTGGGCTTGGGGAAGCAACAGCTTTTGGTGTAATATTCTGTATATAATAAAGGTATTACTCAAAAGCATTAAGGATCCAACGTTTTTATTATTCGACCTTTGATCTAGTACAGCATTGAATAATTTAGAGTAGATTTTGAAACGGCGGGATGAGGAACCGTGAGCTTGGCTCATCTGCCAAATGTCTGTATGATGGGTCAGTTGAAATGGTGCCATATGTCTTCTGTGATGGTGGGGGGTAGAGAGCTAGGGAATGGAAATCATCTTCCCAACAGATACATGCGGCTAGTGGGCCAATCCAACAATTTTTACAATGTAGTCTTTTTTCAGAAGTGCACACTTTAGACTGAGGCGAGTGGTGATCTACCAAAATGCAGAAACGTGCCCTACGTGCCCAATAAAATATTGTACGTGGATCTGTCTGACACCAGCGTAACTGATAACAGAGGATGATAAATGATGGCAGGGTTTTTCCGGGTATCCAGTGCGGTTTCCCAGTGCTCTGTCCTTGGGGCATCGATTTCCTTTTGACATGGTGTAATTTATACTGTAGTTTAAGCGTGCGCGGTATGGCCTTTTCTTGCTATGTATTCCTTTTTGTTTTAGTCTGCAATACATGTATTAAGAGATCTATACAGATGGTAGAGCGCTCATGCGTTGTATCATACTATTCTGGTATACTGCATGCAGAGGAGAGGAGCTGCATTTATCCCAACACTCTGTTCAGCTGCATCCATGTGGGTCGGTCGCAGGTGTTTGCTCATCTAGACATAATAAAAAAATACTGGAATTATCAGCGGTTTGATTTGTAGCTTAGGCTGCAAATGTAATCCTATAATGATTTTTATCAACAGGAATATTTTCTCCCATATAATGCGGACGTTTTGAGTATAATTAATTTATGTAATTAGCAATATTTTATTATACTATTATTTATTTATTTACATATAGGGATTGACATACCAATCACGGTGTCTCCCTACTATCTCCACTGACCTCTTCCGTGTCCCCGTCTCCTTTTCCGCTGCTTCACTTCTTCTCTTGCCTCTTCTTTCTTCGTCCGCTTTCCTTTAAAGTGAGCTCTGTTATCCAGGTGCTTCTGAAAAAGGACAGAGCCTCCTTTTGTATTTTTCATTTTTTTTTTATTATTTTTTTTAGAAATGACACAGATGATCAAATATTTTTTTTGCTTCTCTTACAGAGTGAAAAGTTTATATGGGTCCAGTAACTGGGATGACTCCAGATAAGAACATAGAAACCCCAGGAGCAGAGAGAGTTCCAGGGATAAGTCAAGTTGACAAAATGGGTAGCCTGCCAGAAGAGGTTGGAGCAGCGAGGCCAAAGGACTCTGCGGTGGACTCTGGTTCAGCAGATGAAGAGCTGACCAACTTGAACTGGCTACACGAGAGCACAAACCTGCTTAACAACTTTAGCCTCGGGAGTGAAGGATGTGTAGCTGGCAATCCGTTATATGACATTGAGGGTGAGAATTCCCCATCTGGTCAAAACAACGAAAAGTCTTCAGCCTCTTCCAAGCCTCCATACTCATTCAGCCTTCTGATTTATATGGCAATTGAACATTCTCCAAACAAGTGTCTGCCAGTGAAAGAGATATACAGTTGGATACTGGACCGCTTTCCATATTTTGCCACTGCCCCCACTGGCTGGAAGAACTCTGTAAGACACAACCTGTCTCTCAACAAATGTTTTCGAAAAGTTGAAAGAAGTCATGGAAAAGTAAGTAATTCTGGAGCCAAAGCAGGCTGCGTTCATGACCTTGAATATTACATACGGTACCTTAATTTCCCTGAACCTATCCGCAAATCTTTGTCATTTTTACCATATGCTTGTTAAACCAGGATTCCTCTTTTCCTTACTTGATGGACCTGCACAAATGATATATTGTTTTGTTCAGGAGCAGTGGGGCCTTCTTTTAAAATAATGGAAATACATAAAATTTAATTATTGGTGATAATAGATAAATAAAACCTATACTAAAATAGAAAAAAAACATTTTGCAAGCTTGCTTATATATATCTTCTATATTATAGGTGCCTCAGCTGAACAATGACCCAATTTATGTTCCACTACATCTCCTGATTGGTCATACAATATTTTTGTATGTCCCAGAGGGCCACATCCTTGCATTATATATTACCCTATAAGATATATATATATTTTTTTTTTTTATTATTTTATTTTTTATTTCGATTATCGATAAAGCGTTGTATTTTTCTTTTTTTTTTTTTGCACAGTACCGTCTAGTATTTAGTTTACAGCGCAGTAACCCAATACATTTGAATCCTGTCTGAGCTTTAGGTTCTTCTGGTGTCTTGAAGACAACAAAAATATATATAAAATGATTTAGTATTTTGAGAAATAAATGATCTTCCTTCCTGCGCGCTGTAAGAAATTGTGCGCTAGAAACAAATAAATATATATTTATGATAGATTCTTAATGTGAAGGACTCCAGACGTGAATTGTTTTGTTCCAGTAGCGAGGGCTTAGGATCCATCAGCACATACGCAGTTACTGTACACTTTCGAGTCTAGCTATGGTCTCAAATAACAGTCTGGCTTGCGTTGTCATGGTAACGTTTCCTTCTCCTACAATCTTCTTGAGCTGTTAGTAATGTGAGACCGGGCTGTCTTGCTGAACTTGAGGACGATGCTTTTGGCTCTGAGATTAAACATAGACCACTCTTTTGTACTTTCCCCAGAGTATCCTACTGAATACTGTATACAATTATTTTTGTTTCCAGAGAAGTGTGATATTTTGTGTGTACAACACGCACTCTCACACACGCGCACTCTCACACACGCGCCACTCTCACACACGCGCCACTCTCACCACACGCGCACTCTCACACACGCCGCACTCTCACACACGGCGCACTCTCTCACACGCGCACTCTCTCACACGCGCACTCTCTCACACGCGCACTCTTCACCACGCGCACTCATCTCACACGCGCACTCTCTCACAACAGCGCACTCTCTCACACGCCGCACTCTCTCACACGCGCACTCTCTCCGCGCACTCTCACACGCGCACTCTCACACGCGCACGCTCACACGGCGTCACTTCTCACACGCACTCTTCACACGCGCACTCTCCACACGCGCACTCTACACACGCGCACTCTCACACGCGCCTTTCTCACACGCGCACTCTCCACGCGCACTCTCACACGCCGGCACTCTCACACACGCATCTCACACACGCACTCTCACACACGCACTCTCACACACGCACACATATGAACACACACACTGACTTTCTGGGTGTTGTCTGCTAAAGTCCTACTTACTTTTTTTTTAATTTTTTGACCCTCTGGCACTCCATACATTGCAGATAACATAACATAGGAGCTGATAAGCTCAAAGTACTTCTCAGAAATGTTAGTTAACTTTTATTTGAGGGTTCAACGGCCGCCCCATCCCTTTTCAAAGAGTAGACCGGCAAACACATGCAGATCTCTTACAAGGCCTGATGGACAGACTTTCTTTTCAATTACTGCCCCCCATCGTTTCTGGAAATAATTCTTCGGGTGTAGTGAAGATAGGCAGCGATCATTGTGTCGCTAGAGGTTGATATACTTTTTTCTTAATAGATTTTATTTTCTTTGCAATCTAAATTAAAATACATAGATCTACCTGGGGACACTCTTTACTATGGTGGTTCTGATTAGCGCGACGACCTAATTCTGGGAATAGTGAATTTCGGTAAGAGGAGAAAGGGAAGGGGTTGTCCATGATGGTCAAGGTTATGGGGTCTTCACTGCGTGGGTTACATATGCTAATTCAGAAAGCAGCTCTGAATGTTCTCTCTCTCTTTTTTTTTTTTTACACAGTGTATACAGTTTATATCTGGCATATAGGGGGTTAAAAGGCATATCATGGGACAGAGTGGCATATGGGGTATAAGGCATATCACGAGGCACAGTGGTATATAGGAGGGCATAAGCCCTACTCCGCATTTAGTGAAGGGCTTGTTTGGCTAGTGTGTTTGTGTGTGTGTATGTATATGTGTGTAAATATATACGTATATAATGAGAAATCACAAGCAACACTACTATTGTTGTGCTTTTCTTTTAAAGCATTTCCACCTGCTAGAAAAGTTAAATGAAGCCTCGGCAAAGTATCCTAATGTGGAAGCTTAGGTTTCGCTATAATTATCACTATACTATAATCTCATGTTTCTTTCTTTTTTCCCCATCTAGTATCAATCCAGCAGTACTTAACCCTCTGCTGTCTGATTTTATATACCATACTAAGCAGCTGGATGTTTTGTTTGTAACATTTAGTAGCTGTGTTGCTGATTTTTACTTTTTACGGAATAAGATTGTCCGTGTAAATGTATTAAGCTGTATTTCTTTCTATTTCGTCTTGTAGGTGAATGGAAAGGGCTCCTTGTGGTGTGTCGATCCAGAATACAAACCTAATCTTGTACAAGCACTGAGGAAGCAACCCTTTTCTGCAGCACTTGCGTTGTATACGCCTCCTGCCTCCCCTACCTGGTAAGCAGCCTCTGGTAACCGTACCCACTCGATACTACGCAAGTAACCACAAGACTCGCTCCAAATATAAAGTCATTGTAATATAGATGTGTGTGTGTGTGTAAAGAGAGTTTTTAAAGCAAAATATTTGACATGCCCCACTCCTGAGCAATATATAAAATATATTTTGCTTAATGTTCATTAGCAACACATTTTTGGGGCATATCCACGCATTTTCTTTTACTTATTGGAAGCTGAACGAATATATAAAACAAGCATACATTAAAAAAAATTATATATGTATAGACAAATGACATAACTGGTACATGTGTTTTTTGTTTTATTTTCTTCCAGTGCATCATCGCCCCCACTCTTTATATCATCTGCCATGAAACAGACTCAAGGGCGCTCCGTGAAAGGTATTAATATCGTTAAACATTCACTTTGCTTGTTTTAACCGTCTCGAGTAAGTCCATTAGCGATGTTCTCTGTCTCCCTGTTTCACTCGTGATGGTTTAATACAGGCTGGACAAATTTGTGTTGCAATTCCGACACAAACATACAAATCTGGAAGCCGTCATGAAAGAGGTACACCCATCAGTCTGAAATATCAAAGAAGCTAGAACGTGGTCCAAAAATCCAGCAGCCATGGCTACCTGGTTCCTGTAAATTGTCAATCACTAGGACTGTACATGGCCATTAATGGCACACACAGTGAATGTTGATTAAATAAAAGATTCTACACTTAAAAGCACAATCATATCTTAAAAGTTCTGTTCTTTCTTCTAGATTCTGACATTGATGCTGCCACTGCCATGATGCTGTTAAACAGTTCCATCAAGCAAGATGCTTTAGACTGTAAGAATAATCTCTTCTTCTGCATGTGTTTCTGTTCCAAGCAGTCGTTTTTATGCAGTGAAGAACATTTCAACCTAAGTGATATTTTGCTCCCTTTTTAGTTGTGCTTGTTTGTAGGAATATTTACCAGTATTTGAGATGGTGATCCATTGTTAGACTGTTACCCCTTTGTTTGCATAGTATTGTTGCCTGCTGGGTCATTTGTAGAAACAAATCACTTGAAAGGAAAAGTGTAGTTGACAAAGACAATGCTTTTGTCGGCATTAACCCCTTCCTCTGAAAAATCTGCTTTGTATACTTGGTAACTTTTCCCTTTTCATACTAAATTACAGTTTTAGCTGCTTGACTTCCCTATACATTATGAAAGGCCAACCCTGGTGAGCTTGTATAATGAATAGTTAAGTGTTAAAGCGGTGTCATTACTTAAGTCTCCTTACACATTATGCTGGGCCAGCTGGAAAAGTTTGGCAGTGTTTGCCCTTCATAATGAATAGTGAAGTGAGGGTTAAAACCCCAACTCTTCTGTGAGTTTTCTTTTTAGTGAATAAACCAAGATAAATGATCTAGTGTGAAGAAATAAGGCATAGGCTTTCATAAAACAAAGTTAGGGAACTATGACGTGTTATGAGTGTAAAATACAGTGTGATAAGATGAACCCAGTGTGCTAGAATACGAGAAAACCTGCTCGGAAATCTTCCCCCTCCTTATAAAGAGCTTTAATAAGCGGTACAAACTCATGCCGCTAACAAGGTGGGCAGCAATACCACCTACCACCACCACCTATTCGGTCCCCGGCAGCTTGGCTTCACTTCCGTATTCCGTCTTTCCTTCTTGAAGACCGTTTAGTATAACAGGGCACCATCAGTTCTGCGAGTTCAGTTTGGGAATGAGATGTTCCAAATTGCACCCATCTCTGCTGTTTTAGGGAAGAGTTATCTATGATATAAGCCGATAAATTATTTCTTTATTTTAAGGCACTTTAATTATTCTCGTTCCCTCCCTTATATTAGTACCATTTTAATATGTTTAATATGATATGTTTTAGTTTCGACATGGCGTGTTGCAGTCTAAGGCCGTGGTGATTACAACTAATCGTTCTGCTTCTTTCGCTAGGCCAGAAACCTCAGCCTCTTAAAGTGGTGTTGCCCAAGAAACGCAGCTATGCTGGCGCGTTCAAACATCATGCTCCGCTAGCCCTGCAGGAAACCGATTCTGCCGTTACCAACATCGATCCCAAGGAGGATCACAACTACAGTGCAAGTGGCGCGGGCTCTAATCGCTGCGAGTCCCGGTCAAGTGTGTCTTCCTTGTCCTCCGTCGACGAGGTATACGAGTTCATCCCAAAGAACAGCCGAGCGGGAAGCGATGGCAGCGAAGGGTTCCATAGCGAGGACGACACGGATATGGACTATGAGGAAGATGCTCTTGGTGACAGCAGCTATGCTTCTCAACCATGCAAGAATCCCTCTAGCAAACACCTGCATGGCAAAAGGCTCCGGAAGGAAGCATGCCAAGATATCGATGAAGAGCTAAAAGAAGCAGCAGGCTCCCTTCTTCACCTGGCTGGAATACGCACGTGTCTGGATTCTCTTTTAAAAACTGCGAAAGCCCAGTCTCAGAAGCATAGGAAATAGTGATACCGCCAGCCTGCAGAATTTTGCTTTATTTTTATTCTCCTTCCTACCACCCTCTTCAAGCGTGGCAATATTCTTCGATTATTCTACATGTAAGAGATCAAAGCCATAAAAGACTTGCGAGGCTTATATATATATACAAATATATTTCCTCTACTTTATTTTTTTTTCCTGCCCTCCTATAATTACTGCCTTAGACTCGTTCACAGAATTTATTTCAGTCCAGCCGGAATGCATGACATGCTGAAGCCCCTTCAATAAGCCTCCGAAATAAGCTGTTTCAATTGGTCAAAACGAATGTTCCCAGGACGAGAATCCTCAAATTAACGAACTTTAGCTGCTGCCAGATCTCCCAACTGCTGTAGTCCACTTGCTGCCATCGTGGGACAGTGATACACAATTAGCAGTATTCGTGACGCATTTGCCAACTATTTATATGTAGATGTTTGTAAACAAGGTGCAAAAGCACATGATAAATGTAATATTTGTAAAGTTGTTTTTTGTTTTTTTCTTCCACCCTTCAAACATTGTTTGGATTTTTTTTTATATATATTAACGACAAGGTCAGCTTCATTCACTGCTATTTAAATGTTCTTGTGAAACTTGAATATTCAACTGCCATAGACATAAGTTTATATATATATATATATATATATATATATATAATATAATGTGATTTTTTTATTTTATTTTCCCATTTAGATTAGTAAGTGCTCTTCTCATATAAATATGCACATTTTTGGCCATTGAGCGCGTTTCCATTTCATATATGGTTTAGAGGCTATTTACATGGCTTGGATTTTTCCTGTGGCAGGAGTGATAGCAATTAAAATCCATTTTGGTGCACGTGTCTTATGGTTTGCTATATTTATAAACGAAATACACAAATACCTGCATGCGTTTTAGAATACGGCTAATTAATTTTGAACATCAGCATCTAGGATCCTGTACGTACATTGTGTGCCGTGGCAGACCAAACCTGCGTACCTGATTTTGGAACGGCTAGCTTTTACTGGAACGTGTTCCTCGGTAGAGTGATGTTGCTCTGCCATGTGTGAGGAAGCATTCATCTCCTAGATGGCGAGCATGGGCTTCCTTTATGAACAGAAGACTGGGCTTATCCATCTTTTTGTCCTTCGGGTCTTTCCCAGCTTTTGATTTCGGAACTTCAAAAAAGCAAATTCTGTGATTTTAGTGTCATTTAATAATATAGCACTATTGTATCCTGCCCTAAATCTCTCTGCACTCTAGAGTTCCATCTCTCAGAACAGCATATGGAAGATGGAAAGGATTTTAGGGTTTTTTCCACTCTCTAGCAGCCATTATTAAATACTGGGAGTTGGGAGAGCATCCACTTCCAAGCGGTTAAGGTCTCCCAGGGTTCACTTGGTGAAGAAGGATTGAGATTTAGTCATTCTGATCTTTTAGGTGTTGCACATCACATGCATGTGATCTATTGGTTCAATGTTTTGTCTCTTCTGTCCCTCTTAATGGTCTTCCTTCACTGAGCTTTGTTTATATATCATTAATGAAGATTGTGTTTTTTTTCCCCCCACTTCGCTTCATCACTTGTAATTTTGATTTATTTGACTCTTTCATCCTTTTTGTTTATAATATTGTTGTCCCATAATTGGGTTATTCACATCAGGAACTGTTGAGCGCGATTATGCCCCTTATACCCGTGTAGTGATTTCCGTTGCCTAATCCTTGTGTCTGGGTACCATGATGCACTTTTGATGTTGTGTCATAATCTGATATAATTAATGGCCAAATGTAGATTTCAAGGTGTGAAAGAGCGCATGGTTCTTAGAGGCGCTAATCGTACAGATGACAGGGCGTTACTAGATATTGTGTTAAACGTTAGCTATATTTATACTTGATAACAGAAGTAAAAGTGAGGGGTAAACGTTCCCTTTAAGTTTCCAAGCAACAGGGGGATAAAAACTACTAACATGGCGGCTGGGTGTAAAAGACCCTTAAAAGAAAAGGGCATCACTGCCACATTAAAGCCCCTAATGTATCCGGACTTGTTACTGTCACGCTCTTAACTGCCAACAAGTCAAGCTCTTCACTGATTATAAGTTAAATGTCTGCCTCTCCCAACTACGAATGTCTGTGAATAAAAAAAAAAAGCCAATTTCCATTAAATACAGCTGATGCACCCAATATATATTTATACATATACACGGGGTTGGAAGAGAAGCTACAAGGTGTGTGAGTGCATATTCAAAAAACTTTTTTACGTTTTTGTTTAATTTTTTTGCCTTTTGACCCTAAAAATATTTTTCCTTTCCATCTAAGATGATTATGTTTAGTGGATCTTATTTCATTCTGTTCTTGGTATTGGGTTCTATGTTGGATTCCAAGGATTTCCTTGAGATCTTTTGAAAACGCATACTCTTGCACTTACTGTTTGTACTCTTTTTGAATCCAACATCCTTTCAAAGTATTCCCTTTAACATAAATGTATTGAATATGATTGATATGTTTGTGCTTTTGGTTACATCACTGTTTTTGATCACCTAATTAACCCTTTGTATCTTATTGAGCCATCCGTTCCCCTTATTTAATACACCTGCAGCTAGATATATTAAGTAGAACTCTGATTCTGGTCTTTTTTTACTTTTACTTTTGTTGCTGCAAAAACTTTTGATTTTATTTGGGTAGTCATTTAAGAGTGGGACTTCTGGATCTCCACCTCATTAATGTTGCGCAGAAGCCCTACAACTGCAGATCATGTGCAGATATGTCCGCTTGTTTAAAGAGGGGATTATTTGGCTATAAGAAGACCCCCTCCCCCATTTAAAATGTAATACAAGAGACTTCTTCCACTGCTTCACTACAGCATTTTGCTTATTTCTTCAAATAATGTTCCTATTCATGTATATATTGTAACTAGGGTTACTGTGGGATTATATCAATAACTTTTTGTAATCAACTATTAAGCGATGTACATTTTTCATAGCTTATCAACCATACAATCCTTGCTTGAAAGCGGCGGCAGGTTTGAGATATTTGATTCCGCAGCGACGTTAAAAAGAGCGAATCGTTAGACATCCTGAGAAAGCACGTTTTACAGACGTTGACCTATTAATATTTCCGATTGCAGATATACTAGATATTTATGGAAGATCCTTGTTTAACCGGCCCTCTTAAAATGTTTTACCCACAGGTGCAAGCTCTTTAAACGGGCGCTAAACACGTTTCTTCATGGTTTACTGCTGGTGCCATTATTTCTGTTTTGTTGTTATTTTGACCTAAATAAGTGCTTATGTTAAAAACCAACAAAAAAAAAAAAAGTATTATGTTGCCATCCTCTAGTGATATCAAACCATTTGTGATTGCCAATTCATTGTATCTACTATTTATTTGAAAAGTGTAAAAAAAAAAACACACAAAAAAAGAAAAAAAAAACTGATCAAGGTGAAAAAATTGTTAATAATCTTAAAATTTTATTTTAGTCTGAAAATGTGCATAGGTTTATTTAGTTTGAACTGCCAGTAGAATACAAGTAAATAACACCCGTCTCACCCTTTTTTTGTTTCAAAGGTAAACTGTTCTCCCCAACCTAAAAATAGTTTACAAATGTTTAGTTTTTGTATGCTAACCTCTGTTAATGGAAAGGTTTATAAAGTTTATTTTTACCAAAGATATGCAATTCATTCTGATAAAAGTATTGCAAAATAAACTTTTTTGTTTTATAACACGTAAGTTTACGTTATTTGTCCTTTCCATCCGTAGTTTGTACTGTTTTAATGTTACAACGGGATAAGGTATAGGCAGAGTAAAGGATATATAGTGGGTTGTAGTTCTTGCAGGGTGTTCACAAGCTTGTGATTAGTGTTTAGATTTGTCACAAAAGGTCTTCTGTGTAAGGTATGTCTTTTGCTAATGGTACAAAGATTTGGAATTGGGTGGGTATTCCCGTGGGGGGGAAGCCAAACGGTAAATAATTTAAAGTGTGGAAAGTGCAATTTAACGTTGATAAATGCAAAGTTATGCACATGGGACATCAAATTACAGAGCATATTATGATATTACAGTTACTATATTATTGGTGACTACAGAGGAAAGGGGTGCCCAGATTGCACGCAAACCACATGTAGGTGATGGTACACCACGCATTAGGCACACATGCATTCAAAATAAAGGTCATCAGTGTGTGTAAAATATATATATATATATATATATATATATATATATATATATACACTACCGAACACAACGTGCCATTGGAACAGGAGTGATGGGAGTGATAAAGGCCCTCTGTACCCCTATGAAGAGAATTCATTAAATATCAGCCATTTCCAGCTACATTAATCACAACATTCACAACATCTGTTTTGTATTTCTGATCCATTTCATGTTAATGGCCAAATAGGTGCTTTTCTTTCAAAAGACATTTCTAAGTGACCCCAAACTTTTCAATGGTAGCGCACGTAAATATAAATTATGGTGAGGGGTTGGGGACATCATGTAGCAGGGATAGGATATAGAACATAAATTTAAAAAGAAAAAAGTGAGATGTATTTAAATCTCTCTATAACCAAGGGGATTTAACAGCGGCATAATCTGTTCTCTGTAGGAAATGGACACAGTGTGAATATATATAATATACAATGAAAACATTAGGTTTCAATAGTTTTATTTTATTCTCATGAATCAAACACATTCACAGAAATTGTATACATGCTATAAAGGCACATTATTCACAGAAAAACTCTAAAACCATATTCTTGCTGGTAAGTAATTCCACTCCCTAAGCGCAAACAGCAATGACCGCTCAATCTCACGTACACCTTTATGAATGGAAATGCAGAGTCTTCTTTAATTTCAAGTCATTTGTCGAAGCAGATCAAAGCAGTCTTTGGGCCTCCAAACGAGAACCAAGTACGGTAATTAGCAATAAAGGTCCAATAAAGCTATACTGGGGTCAATATGTGTCCAGACGTTGAAAGGAACTGAAAGTGAATTACAACTTTGTCAATAATAAACTGCAAAAAGTACCCTAGAATAAGTAAAAAAAAAAAAATGCCAACATTCTTATTACCTAGGAATATGTGTAAGATATATATATATATATAATATTTTATAATATAATAATAGCATGAAAAGGACCTTGTAGTCTACATGTCTTTATTGTATTGGAAAACATCCCAAAAATCAAATACACATGATAAAGCATTATTATGGGATTTGACCCATTAATTTTACCTAATTTTGTGATATGTACTGGGACACACATGGACTATTCATACTTTTTACATGTATGCACAACCATATAAAATGAATATGTTTACTAAGTGGGGTGTTTTATTTAGAAAACTAGTTTTAGTTATTTATACTATTTGGTTTGGTTATATGGGTGGGGGGTTACCAATCTGTAGTTACATCTCTGTTAAAACAGATTAAAGCTTTAGACGGATCACTCAATCGCGGCCCCTATATCTTCCAACCAAATGAACTGGAGAATTCCAGTACAATTGGAATGACGCTTTGAAGATTGAATCCACCATAAAAATTAATCTGTATTAACTTGTATCTTTAGCAGGATGCTGGCAACCCTCCCCAAACCTAAATATGCTGTAAAGAAAAAACATAAACAAGGGTTTTAGTCACTTGCGTTGCACATCTATGCTATACGTATGCCGCGCTATGGAATTTGATGGCACTATATAAAACAATAAATAATAATATAAATATGTATTGATACTCTGTGCTTTTGAGCCATGCTATGATTTGTTTTGCTGACTTTGCTGTTTCTTTGGGAATAAATTAAAGCTGAATAAAAAATATGATTACTGCTTGTAAGCCGCGATTGCTCCATCGAGCCGGTACCCTAATATGCATGCCTGCTGCCATGGTAACGGATGCTGCAACAAAAGAAAAAAAATTAAGTAACGGCATACTGTCAGTTAATGTCTATTGTGATGTCTCAGGTGCCTTTTCCTGCCCCAAATCCTCCCCACGCCAATAAAACCAATGTAAAAAATAATAGTTATTTTAATATATTTTTTTAAATATAAAAAATAGGCTGATGAGCTTTTGTGGGCTACAACTCCCATCAAGAGTGGCCGAGACACTGATGAACTTGATTGAAGTTGTGACCCTTGGAAGCGGGTGCAAAAAGGATGCCATATCTGTGTGTTTTCTGCCCTAGTTTGTTTCTAAAGCATTATTATGGGATTTAAACCATTCTTATGTGTGCCTCTATGTTATGTACAGAGACATGCATGGAGTATGCGTGTATTCTACATGGTGCTACTGCACAGAAAAAAAGATGTACAGTCACATAAGCTTTCAGGACCTCAGAAGTCTCTTCTTTGGAATTGATTGCCATTATATATATATATGTATATGTATATATATATATATATATGTATGTATATATATATATATATACACACAGTGTATATATGTGACTAGGAATGTTTTTTTTAATATTTTTTTTTACTAAATCAGTGTTAGTATAATACATATTACACGTCATTTAAAAAAAAAAATATGGCATCAAACAATCAGAAACATTTCACAAGGAGCAAACGTTAGCTCCCGGACAGCATCGTGAATGACACCATCATCCTACATGCTGTAGTCACTAGGCAACCAAAGTCAGTTCTTCTGCATCTGATTTTTAAATCATTAACCCCTACAGATACGCCACGTTATTTTTATTCACCGGCGAGCATGGATTCTAAAATTAGACATGCTCGTTTCTATTAGCTGGTTATAAACCTATTAATACTTAAAAATGACATAAACTCCCAGATCTCACCTTCCATTTCCAGCGCTGTCTTTAATTATCTTGGTCCCCTTTTTGGTTTTCCTGAGCCCGAATATTTATATATTTTTTTAGTTTTCCAAATATACCAGACGTAACGCAATAAAATAGTTTAATAGGTGAATGAGGTCATTACAACTAATAGAATAATAATGGGAACATCTGTATATTTAGGCATCAACGTT
The DNA here is from genome assembly GCA_009364415.1 of Spea multiplicata. NCBI lineage: Eukaryota > Metazoa > Chordata > Amphibia > Anura > Pelobatidae > Spea > Spea multiplicata. The sequence continues at coordinate 5,308,351 of VKOC01000005.1, forward strand.
GCCTCATTGTAATTATTGTTTATAGAGTGAGTCTCTATAATTAGAAAGTATATATATATATATATATATATCAAAATAGCTGGCTAACTAGGACCTTGTGGTCTCAATACCTGCTTAAGCTTAAAGGGTCTCCCAGCGCAGGAAGGGGCGGCAGCATAATCTGCTTCATTCTTCGTTTAGCTGATTATTAGGCATTTATTTTGATTTGGTTAATAAGCCATATGCACAATTTCATGAATTAAGTGAAAACGTCATCCCCGAACATGTTAACCTCTGCCTGTCAATGGAGGTGCAGTCCTTGGTTCAAATAACCTGTGAGAGAGGGAAAGCTTGGACCCAACAGGAGCAGGGACCTTTCGTGTATAAGTATAATGCATTAATGTGTTAATGCGATTGTCGAAATAAGTGTTATTGATATTTTTCACTCCCTCCTATTGTAATAGAGCTCTGGAATCTGCAGGTGCTTTATAAATAAAATGTAAAGTAATGGTATAGGCTCACATATATTCCTTCCACATTGAGATGGCTCCCTCTAGAGGAAATTACATGTCATTTCAGCGATGTCAAAAATTACCACCGGGGATTAACGTGTTAGCCCTGACTCAAGAAGAAACAAAAATAGGAAAAAATCTTTTTTTTTTTACATTTTTGCCTAGAAAATGAAAATATTTATTTTTTGTATTTTAGTATAATATTTTGTTTGCAGTGCAGAAGAAATTCTAGGCAAAAATTAAAAAAATAAGTTTTTTTCTCTATTTTAGTATTGGTGTTTTGAACAGTGTAGAAGAAATTCTAGGCAAAAAAGCTAAAGTGTTTTTTTCCTATTTTATTTTTTACATATCACGGTGATGCAATATGGATTGAGATCCCTTTGAGGATTTCTCTTATACAGTTTGGATGCCAGTGATGTCATGGTGAAATAACCAGGCTCCTGATAAATTGTATTTATATTTCAATTTTTCCCTTTAATTTTACCATTTTTTATAATTATGTGCGATCAGCCAGCATGGAGAACAATTGCGGATCACAGCAGGGTTTCTAAAGGCCGGTGGGTCTTCATTGACACCTAATGGAAGGGAATGCGCATACCTGGGAACTCTCTGGGTCGCGCGGTCTTGACACGACACGCCCATTTTCCCATTAAATGCCGGTGTTTCCTGCTGACGTCAGTGTGAGGTCAAACACTGGGGGTCCTCCCATTGACATCAGCGTGAGTTCCCACCGACGTCACAGGACTGCCTGCTGGCGTCAGTGTGGAGTCCTGGCTGCGCCCTGCAAGGGAAGGCTCCGGGTAGCCGGAGCCCATTAGTTCCCAGGTATGGGAATGAGTGATGGTGTGAATGTGCATTCCCTGATCTCACAGTCAGGACGTAGCAGTACATCCCAGGGGGCATATTGGCGCAGCTTTTAAGGATATATCAGCGTGTCCTAAGGGGCAGTGATGGGATAAACCGGCAGGCGTTTGTCAACCTGTTCATCCGGTTAATAGGGGATCCTTTAATGACATTAATCAGATAATGTTATTTTACTGCACAGAGAGCTTTGGTTTTAACTCTGTCACCGCATTATTCATTATGAAGAGCGAACACGGCCAAGATTCTCCGGTAAGAAGAACTGCCCCTGTATAATGCAATGGGTGAGGAGAAATCACACTGATTAAACTATACAGTAGACAGGGTCAGCCGATCATTTCCTGTAACAAAAGCTTACTGGGGACAGACCTTCATAATGAATAACTAAGAGAGTGTAGTGTATAGAGTTATTCACTAAAGGGGGAGAGTTGGGATCTCCCACTTCAATATTATGAAGGGCCCACACAATCAAGTTTCTCCAGTGGAAAGGCCTGAGCTCGCCCTGTATAATGCATAACTCAACAGGTGAGGAGATCAGCAGAAATTTCATTTATTTAACTATACGTTATACAGGGCCAGCCAAACTCTTCCTGCAGCAGAAGCTTAGCGGGGATGGCCCTTCATGATGTTTAGTGAAAGCTGAAACTAAACTCTCCCGTGCTGTATAAGCCTTTGCTCCGGTACTCTGTCAATTCATTCGGCGCATGCTGCATACGTCATACATCTGCGCCGTTCTAGGTGGCTGTGCGTTATTTAGCCTACCGCAACAACTACAGTCTCTGTACGCGGATATAACCGACGCCATTCCGAAGAGTGACGTCATTGCGTATAATAGTTTCAATTCGACGCGACATTTAAGAAGAGTGCAGCATCCTCACACTTTCGTTTTGGTTTCACAAAAATGGTTTCTGTAATAGGCACATTTGTGTCTCTTGCGTTTAGGATTCCATGCAAGGCTGGGTTAGGGTTTGCCGGTCGCAGAGTTGTGATGTAATCAGTCCGCGTCTCCAGCCGCTGAGGCAGGCTCTGTGTATATGCAGTTAACATACTGTGTCGCTGTGGGGCCTTTCCGGTTGAGGGATAAAGTCATAAGGAGCATCCATTCGCCTCCATGCGGACACAAACACATATTCCCCGCTTCCCCAAACCCTAGGCTTTACAGTAAAGGCAGAAGATCCCGCCGGCATCCCGCGGTGACAGGAGTCTGACACTCCCGCGGCCATCATACTGAGGGGCAAAGCCCTCCACCCTCAAGGCAGTCTCCCTAGCTGCAGCTGTATCCATCACACGGTCCTAACCAGGGTACCCAGTCGGCCATCAACCAGAGATCTATCCCTTCATTCAACACATTCCATAAAGTATGGCTGCTGCTGACCTGCAAGGGAAGTACCAGAAGTTGGCCCAGGAATATTCCAAGGTAATTAAGCCCCATCTATATATGTGTGTATATAATATATATATATATATATAGGACAGTTCAGCCTTCATATGCGCTTAAGTGTCACTCGCAGAGACAATAAACTGCCCATTTAAGAACACCTGTCGAGTTTGCGATATTAAGATATAATTATATTTTATACTAAATGCTCAGCAGTCGCTATCGAAACCTCTGGAATAGCTGCATGTTTAGCACTTTTCACTTTGTATAAAGTGCCATAAAATTATATGGCAGCTCAGGGGCCGGGGTCTTATCCCCTGATGTTGTATGTATTATTTTGTGTTAAGTGCTGAGTGTTACTGCTCATTTTTTATCAGACTTATTTTCTTTACAATGATCTGCAAATAAAAAAAAAAGATCTTAAATAATTCAACTAAGATGCAAAATTGCTGACGTCATGTGTGTTTTGTAAATCTCAAATCCAACAGACTTATTTTATCTTTTCTCAATCTCTCTGTAAACCTGCTTACAATTAGGTCCTTGCCTGCAGGGCTGCCACATTATTATTATTATTATTTATTGTTTTATATACCGCCTTCAAATTCCGTAGCGCTGTACAATATTCTCACCTTGGTTTATGTCCTACCATAAAGTCGCTGTTATGTAGTCGTCTTCAAGGCAGGGAAGAAGCGTCTAGTAGCTGCTTGACCGGTTTTACTTGCGATTCACGCTACACAATAGATTTATCCAATTCATTGTTGATTTTTAGTTGTTTTTGGCCATTCACCAGAAAAATACATATATACGTATGACAAATGTGATGTATGCAAAGCTGGTGTGTTTTACATACGCTCATCACAAAGAGAATGTTGCAAAACCGGAGTAATCATTTTCATTTTAATAGTCTTGGAAAGAGCTTTTTTTTTGTTTTTGTTTTTTTATTTTGTTGATCAAAGTTCATTACGTTCACTGCGTTTGTTACCCTACAACTAGTAAAACAATGAACTTTGTCCGACTGGATTAAACGTGTTAATTGTTACCTAACAATCTCTTTACCAAAAACCCTTCGGTAACATAAAGCGATGATTTCAGTCTCTGAGCCCAGAGGAGCGCACGCTGGATATCGCACCTGGCCTGGTGTGGAACAGAATAAACAAAATGGTCTATTCAACATATATTTTACTAGATAAACTTCTCGTGAGGTTCGAATGCTGCCTTGTAAAAAGCGAAGCCGGCTGTTGAAAGCGAATACATAGTACGCGGGCTACACAGGGCTTTAATAATAGCAGAAGACGTGGCGCATCGTGTCTGGATAGAAAGCGGCCGGTGGCGATGGTTAGATATCCTTGTACAGCATTTCACTGATATTTCCAGAAATAGCCGTGCATCTAATGCCATCACTATGACATCGTTAAATGTAACCTGTGTGACTAGTCAGAGGAGATGATGTTCTCGAGGATTTTATTATTATTATAAATGTTTAATGTTAAAATGTTTATGTCATGATAACGACGTCTTGTATTTCATTGCAGTTACGGGCCCAGAATCAGGTGCTGAAAAAAGCCGTGGTCGATGAGCAAGCCAACTCGGCAGCTTTAAAGGTATTCTTAACCCGCTCTTCCTTGTCGAAAGCTGTTTTTGTGCGACCTTCTATGTCAGGGCTTGACAAATTTGTTTTGAATCTAGGAGCCAGCTAAAAGAGTTAGGAGCCAGGATTTTTTTTAAACTAACAGTTTTATTTTCAACAACAAAAATTAATGATGTCCCAAGGAACCCTCTCCCTTAAATATAGGTCTGCTTTCCTCGAACCCCTATCTATTTTTTTTTTAATACTTACATTTTCGCTCTGGTGGGCCACACATTGAAGTCCGGCGGGCCGCACGTTGTAGACCGGTCATTTCATACCCAAGTTTTGTGTGTTTGCGTAATTGTTCATATTGCTATACTATATTATTAAAGTTCTACCAAATAATTTCTAATTGCTCGTTGGCACTTTGTTGGTAGTTAATATTTATGTGCAATGCCCAACCAGAGTTAATAACGGAATGAGCCAATCGAGAGGAGCATCTCAATGTTTGCTGCGGCCAAAACCTAACTTTTACAGACACAGCGGTTCAAAAGTTTGGACTCGCTTAGAAATGTTGTTGTTTTTAAAAGCAAAACAAATTTTGTCCATTTATGTAACACGAAAGGCATCTAATACAGATGTTGTTAATGTAAATGACTATCCTAGCTGGAAAGGCTGTTTTTTTACGACATACAGAGGCCCTCTATCACTCCCATCACTCCTATGTTCAAATGACGTTGTTTTAGCTAATTCACTTTAAAAAGGCTAAATCATCATTAGAGAATTACTTTTGCAATTATGTTAGCGCAGCCAATTTCATTAACTTTAGTGTGTAAATGGTGGCTGCTTAGAAATATATTAAATGTACATGTAGATAATCTGCCATCACAGACTGTAATATGTGTAGCTAGGTCAGGAGACAGCATTGCACGTCGTGGGGCTCTGCTTAATATTTGTGTCATCTAACGATGGATTTATAATTGCTACAGGAACAGCTAAAAATGAAGGACCAATCCCTGAGAAAACAGCAGCAAGAGATGGACAGTTTGACGTTCCGAAACCAACAGCTTGCCAAGAGAGTGGAGCTTCTACAGGAAGAACTGTCACTTCTGGAAGCCAAGGGCAAAAAGTCCAAGGTAGGGGCTCTCCATTCCATTATAACACACAGATCTTTTTAGTAATGTATGGGAAACAGTGAATTGGAGATGTTTGAGATGAAATAGTTCTGTTCATCTACTTGATGCTCTGCATAGGATGGTGGTGTAACTCCTTGGTCTCTGGACTACACAGAGATGCATTGTAATCAGCGCTTATACGGAAATAGCGCGTGATGCTCCCAAACCTTGATTAACTTCAGCATATGGTCTTTGGAGCATACTTGGGTTATTTAAGTCATTTAGAGAATTGTATAATAAACTATGTAATGTCTATTTATCTACATTTGAGTATAGTAAGTAGGTTCCATGAGCATGTGCAACGTGGATCCCACTCATGGCTGCTTATCTGTTACAGAAAAATGTGGACTCGTCTCAGCTGAGTCAAGAACAAAAGAGTGTGTTTGATGAAGACCTTCAAAAGAAGATAGAGGAGAATGAGAGATTGCACATCCAAGTTAGTACAATCGAATAAGCAGAATATGATGTCTGATTTGAAAACAAACATAAAGGTCCCTGGTCCTTCAGGTTGATTATGTAGCACCTATACTGATGTACTGCATGTTGTAATGCAGATGGTAAATGAAAGGCTTAAATGCATAGAAAACCATATTACATTTGTGGAGTATGTTCCCCGGAGTATGTCACATACCCGTAATGGCACTAAAGATCTAATAAACCTTCCTGCTTCTCTAGTGGAAACCAAACTTATTTATTTTCTCCCTTGGAATTTTGAGAGCTCCATGTAAACAGACTTTTATCCATAGACCGTTGTTGATATTCCTGCAGCAGGGGATCGCTGTTACAGCCCCTGATCAGTCGAAGATGTTGGCTTATTCTTTGAATCATATAATAATCTTGCGTTTAAAGACCTCTGATGTGCATTTTATGTTCAGTTTTTCGAAGCCAGTGAGAAACACAAGCAAATGGAGGCTGAACTAAGAAATCGGTTACAAATACTGGAGAACGAGAGCACTCAGCATCAAGCGGTAGTGGACGGCCTGACCCAGCGGTACATGGAAACTATTGAAAAACTGCAGAGCGACAAAGCAAAGTTAGAGGTAAGCTAAAAAAAAAAGCTTATTCTGCAGGAAATGCATCCATTCGGCATGACGGTGCTTCCTTCCTAAGATATATGAGCCTGGTGCAAAATGTTGCAAAACAAGTGTAAACGGCTGGACATTTAGAGCCCCCTGCTGTCCATATTGCAGTAGACAGGGTTACAAGGGTTATCCAAGTTACAGAATTACACTTCTGCATCATTTAATTCTAATAGAAAACAAATAACGACGAAGCTTAGCACTTAGTGTTGAGTCCAGTGTCGGCACCTGAATTTTGAGTACTGTCTGACATGAGTGTTAGTTTAAATCTGAACCATGAGAGCCTAGGAAACATAAGGAGTAAACATACTTTCTACAGATGCATAGTAGCATTCCCATTGGAATTAGTTGAAGTTGGTGCATCGGTTGCATGTATGCTAGTAAGACATGTGTTCAGCTCACATACTTGTGATTGGCGGCTGCTGCTATTTATTGTAGTAGGTGCTTTGAATATAATGAGCTTTATAAATAAATGTAAGTGGATGCTTATTTATTGTTTCAGTAGAGGCAGCTGGGACGGCGTTAAATGAGAAAGAAGTCTAATTTTCTTACTCCAATAATAAGATTGCATGCATTCTATTCCACGCAACACGGATTCCAACATGTACTTAACGTGTAACTAGGATCGAATTGGACTTTAAACTCTGTAGAATAGTTTTTGTATTTATATAAAATGTAGTTTGAGTGACACTGAGAGTAACAAAAAGTAAATTTTTAGTTGATCGCATTTGCAAAACTAATGCAGTTTGGATGATAACGGGTACTATGTGTTCAGGCATCTGATATTAGGACAAATTGAGTAATCTAATTATTCATAGTAACGGGTCTTTTTTTCAACTTAAATTACAATGTCCGTCATGTTCAACCCTTCTTCCTTTCCTACCTCATTTTGAGGTAAAACCCCCCAAATTAAGCTATTTTTTGAAAAGGCAATCGGATCTCTCATTTGGTCAAAAAGCTCTAAAATATTAGTATTCTATTATTTATAGCTCTGTATGAAAGTGTTTGCCTTTTATTGTTTAAATAAAACCATGTTCAGAGAAGTTTGCCAAAAATACAAAGAGTTATGCAGTGGAGCAAATAGTGTATGCTTTATCATTTTTATTATCTTACTTTTATAAAGAGATTAGTTTTTTGTATTTATGAATTACAATTCTCTTATATGCTGTTTGGGACTGTTGTTGACATTAATTTGCTGTTATATCATCTAGGTAAAGTCGCAGACCCTTGAAAAAGAAGCAAAGGATTGCAGGCTACGAACAGAAGACTGGTGAGTTTACTTATAGAAGGAACAATGTTTTCTAAAGCTGATTTTATCATCATCATTATTATCTTTTATTTATATAGCGCCAACAGTTTACGCAGCGTTTAATATAATACATAAATTCAAGGGGTCTGACAAGATGAGAATTGACAGACTGATACATTAGGTGGAGAGAGCCCGGCTCGCAGGCTTACAATCTTGAGGGAATGGGGTGACAAACATAGTGGTGGTGGTTGTATCAATGACAATGACACAGGTAGTGTGGTAGTTGTATCAATGACAAGGAAGTTCTAGCAGCTAAGATGGTTCGGTGGAAGTCGGTTCCAGTGGTACGGCGCATCACAAGGAAAAGGAAGAGGTGAGGAGGAGAGCCTTAGCCCGTGGGAAGAACGTAAGAATAAAGTAGGGGAGTATTTGTTTGAGAGCAGAAATGTATGGAGAGGCAGTGTTATGGAGGGCCTTATGTGTTAGTACAAAGTTTTTAAATTTTATTCTTAAGGTAATAGGGAGCCAGTGGAGAAGTTCAGTGTTCAAACAAAATAAGTAAGCAGAACAACATCTTTAAGTTAGGCTAAAAGCTAAAAAAGTTACATAACTTCAAGGTGTTTTTTCAGTTTATATGGCACCAGCCTATCAGTGCCTGCTTTTATGTTAAACAATAAGCATTCCTTGACAAAAAGTTTAAATGTTTAAAGAATTATTTATGAGAAGCATCTGGGCATTCAGCAGGTACTAAGAATGAAATTTCTAATGCTGCATTTCGTAATAAAATATTAAATTCAGAAGGAACAGCAGCTTTCAAATGTATTTTTATTGAGCTTTGTCCGCAGCCGGAGAAGTTGGCAGGAAGCTATCCCCTGATCCACCGTAAGGATTTGACTCGAGAAAGTTTGGCAACTTAACTTTATACTTAAAAGCTCTGTTGTCTGTTTTTAAGTTTGATATTTTTGTTGTTGTTGTTGTTGATCGTGGGTTTGAAATGGACCTTTGCTTCCCCAGCCAGAGTCAGCTGAAGAGCCTTCACACTGATCTGAGCAGTAAGCTGGAAGAATCCCTTCACATCATCAATGAAAAAGTACCCTTTAATGATACCAGTACGTATATATTTTTTTGAATTGGCACTGATTACTTGGAAGTCGCCATGTAAAATTACGCCTTGGGTGTTTATTTACAAGGATTCAGATACTGACGACGCGTTCTTTTCAGCACTGCGTCCAGATACTCGCTGCTCGCATGTGAATGTCCTGGAAAGAGGAGGGATCAGCCTAGGAAAAATAAAGGAAATTGAAAGAAAAATACACATCCGTTCCTTTTATAGTTAAAATTAGGTTACCCCACAGCAAATATAAACTACTTAGCTGGTTGTGCATCATTGTTGGCTGCAATACTTTGACAGAGATTGTAAGAAGGCATTGTGGGAAATATAGCAACCATTTTTTACAGTGTTTGGGATTTTTTTTTAATTGATTCATGGCATAACCCCTAACGAGTGAATTCTCAACTGATTCTTCCCTTCTGTCACATCTGAACCCATATACTCAGCTGCCATTCCTTCCTACTCTCTTTGGCAATGCTTTTATTTTCTTTTAATCATGTCATAAGAATTTAGATTTTCCCTGAAACCCTATATTATGCTGCAGAATATGTTGGCTATTTAGTTGAAAATATCCTATTTTGCCATAAAGGGGTTAAATAGAAGTAGTATTGTTTCATAGTATAAAAACGTATAGTCTTGTGGGTCTAACCCTCAGCAATGTGTGTGTGTGTGTGTGTGTGTTGTGTGTGTGCTGTGTTGACTGAACATCTTGTTATATTATATATATATATTTAATGTATAATGTGACAAG
>VKOC01000005.1:5358553-5373446 GCA_009364415.1 Spea multiplicata
TATATATATATATATATATAATATCTCAAATAACAGATGGAATAAGGAATGACAAGCTTTTGGGAGCTCTTCTCCCTTTCTCAAGTCTAAAACATTTCTGAGCAAAACGACACATAGAATTCAATGTTGTGCGGCAGGGGAGGGGGTTAGTCCAATAAAAAAGGTATTATCACAAGATACTTATTCCATCTGTCATTTGATATTGACACCACTGGACTAATACGGCTACAACACCTACTCTACTACATATATATTGATTACTATTGATATATATTTTATTACCATTTAAGAATAAATACAGAGCTAAATTTGTCGTGTGTTTACGACTGATCGGTGGGGGCTGTATTGTGTAAAAGCATGGGACATTGGTGTAAAGCTGTTCCTTAAAGGAACACTCCATTCATCATATGCGCTTGTTCATATTATACCTGCATAGCCCCTATCATTTGCATGCTGTTTCTTTTTTAAATGCATGGGAGGATTCAGCAGACACACACCCCCCCCTCGGCTAAATGCCATGTCGAACATATCTACTCGGCAAACACTGCGTGGAGTCTGTTAATGGAATCACGTGTGGAAAGTGCTTCCATTCACTTAAGTGGGAATGCTTTCTTGCCATTGATTGGCTACTTCAAGCAGCCAATTAGGAACAAGAACCATCAGACTGCGAGGGAGGAGGGCAGCCACAGGACTGCAGATTCTCCTGGCAAGCGCTTTATTTAATTATTTATTTATTTTTCCATTTCAAAGAATGCATATTCCCACAATGTACTTTAATATGCATTTGTATTTTAAGGGAGTAATGCAACTAAACAGTGATTTTGTCCTTAGAGTGTTTTTTGTTCTCCATAAAGATTTAATAATTATTTCTATTTGATTTAATGGACAAACCACAAGGTGTATTTATGTGGAACCTGGATATGTAGGTCTTTGAGAGTACATATTATTGTAGAACATTTGGAAGATGCTCCCCAAGTTTGAAGACAAGGCTTTATACATGTGCAGATAATACAATTTAGAATAGCCTCGAACAGCTGGAGTTGATAAAATTAACCCAGATTTGAAACATAGAACTTTTTGGTAAACCAGTCTTCCCTTTTTTCCTGATGTAAAGACTCAAACGTTAATCAGTCCATGGTCTCATCTTAGATATTTTTAAATTTGCATACTGTATTATCCTGACCACTTCTACTGGTATTAATTCATACATATGTAGAGCCATACAAACATTTAGAGACCAAGCTATATTTAGATGCAGATATAAACTCAGTTTCTTTCTGTAACCTGTAGGAGGTAGTAATTCATTTCTGTAAAAATGATGGAAATTACGGACAGTACATTGGAACGTTTTACTGATTACAGATTACAAATTATTATCACGAAATGTGAAATGATAGCAGTTTAAGGGTAAAGGTGTGAACAATCCAGGAAAAAGTTATAAAAGATGGGTCAATTGATCAATTAATCGATCCATTTTTATGAAACCTGATTGTTGGAGCCTGTGTTAGGGGAATAGCATTTAGCCTGCCTACATCCTACCTGGTTCTTCTTAATTAAAGGTGGCAGATTATTGATTAGCGCTCTATGGTAAATTCAGCAAATAACTCTTAGGAGATCCATCAAATATTATTCTTTGAGATTTAGTAATGTAGAAATAACACGTAAAGTTTCAAGAAGCTTTTTGTTTCTATGTCAATGTCCATCAATAACAAGCACTCTAGAAAAAAAAAGCTATGAATGAGGTAAAGTTTCACTTGGTTTTAGAATTGTTATCTGGAGAGGGTTTGGTCATTCATCAGCACCAGGAATGATGTATCCAATACCGCATCTGGTTACAAAAGTGATATTATGAGAAGCGGTAGAACAGCATCAAACAAATACCCTCCCAACTACTGCTGCCTGTCACATTCTGGGAGTACAGATCCAGCAGTGAACTCTAGGAAAGTTCCTAGTTATGTCTTTATCTCAGTATTCCATCATGATGCAAACATTTCTTCAGCTATCTGTTGCTGCTAGGTATCCACGTATCCCTTGTCATTATTATTATTATTGTTTTATATAATGCCATCAGATTCTGCAGGGCTGTAGACATTGTGTCATAACAATAAGTATATAACATAAGATGGCATACAGAAACGGGTGAGGAGCACCCTGCTCAAATGAGCTTACAGTTTGTTCTCGTTTGATCTTTTCATAAAAGAACATTGTATTTACAGTGCTGTGAAAACGTATTAGCCCCTTCAACTTTTGTTGATATACCCAGGGCTTTAGAGTATTGGGACATGAGATCATCAAAGTAATTGGTTTTTATCGGTAAACTACTGTCAAGTGAAATTTTCACTGCATCACTGGCGCACACAGAGTGTGTTTGTAGAGCCTTGCCATACACTAACACACATTTACACACTCTAACACCGTACAGTAACAGGCACACACTAACATTCTACACTCATGTAGAGCTTTAACTTATCGTTGAGGCTCAGTGATTTATCCTGTGAAACATTACGCAGCTGGCTCCCCTGAGTGATTTATCAAATTTCCGTATATTATTGAATTTTATAATTGAATTTTCTAAGAGCAAAATGTTATTTATATAAATTGAGGTTATACACCTTCCTTGCATGATGCTGCTAGAGTAAAGCTTGGTACATGATTGACAGAAGAAGATGGTTGATCATCCATGTCTAGTTACTCTTTACTTGACTTTCTGTGGCTGCCTATAACTCCATGTTGTGTATCTGCTATCATTTGTCAAACATGTGAATACCTTTATGGCTCGCATGGTTTTTTATTAGCAAACCTTTAGAACAGCAGCCCCTTACAACCATTATTTTGCTTAAAGCATACATTATAATGTTTAGCGTAGCATCATACATTGCACTTTAACTGCTACCCCAGGTTATCTCGTAAATCTTGTGTGTGCTTTTTTTATATACCGTATATTGTATACGAGCAAACGAGCACTTAGCTGTAATCATATAACCAACATATTGAGACACAAGTCATTCAAGGAAGCAAAATGGCGCAGGGGACCTAATTTTCCTCTGAATAGACTAAATTATGGTGAACTGTATTCATTTTTGAACACAGTCAAAGAGAGTAAGACTAAAATCTTTTTCAAAGTGGAAAATCCCCACACAAAAATTACGTGACTGGATTATTTTTATTTTATTATTTTCTTAAACTGACAATTCTTGCCATCGGGAAGCATTTGCCTCTCTGATACTGTTGATTGACGTTCACAGCAGCAGTTCAGCCAGTGGCTCTCATTTAATATTCATATTAATGGCGAGCTGTCATTTAGAATGCATATTCTAATTGATAAATGAGACTGCTATCGTATTATTGTCATCATGGATAATTCAATGGCTCATTTTCTGAAGTTATTCTAATGGCTCGGGATAATGTCTACATATGAAGAAAAACAAGTCAATAGCGCCTTTTAATTCAATGACATATACTCTGAATCTAGTTAAAGCCACTCGAGAACAGTGAACTGGAAAAATGTTCCTTCGGGATAAAAAGATTGGAGTGGTAGCTTGAAACATAACTTTAATTATTAAAAATCAATACTCAATTTACAGAGCACCTTGTTTTAAAATTAGTTCGACACTAGATAATATTACAATTTCAGTTAAGATGACAGTGATTCATTGTTATTTACAAACTTCCCTTGGTGACAGAAAATTAATACAGTTGGTTAATAGTAAAATTATCGCTTAGAGGACTACAATGGAAAGAAAATCCAAATAAGTCTCCCTTTGAGTACAAGTGTATAATTCCCGCGACTATAGCATGTCAGCAAAACAGGAGATCTTGCATCTAATACTGCTGGGATATGTTTTTTTTTGGCAATTCTGAGCTTGAGAGGGTTCTTTGTCATCTGAATTCAAGCTGGGACATAATGGCCTGTTAGCTGCCTCACGAGGATTGGTTTGTGAACCTTAATGTGCAGTTTCACAGTTGGTATCAGCTTAGTTACCAGTAGGTCTAGTGCCTGACATACTGGAAAGTCAGATAGAAATACAAACACAATTAATATACCTGCATCTGAATGCATGTACTAGCAGCGTAAATACATCATATACCTGGATAAGAACAATAGGCTGTCTTTACATCGGATAGGGCTCCAACTCCACAGTACCTGAGCGGGACGAGGAGGTCTATGCAAGCTGCCTGCACAGCCTTTCCGCAAGAGCTCCCTTGTTTGTGCCTATGCACCAAAAGTGGTAGGGCCATGTTGGAAACCAGATTCCCAGTCTTCCTCTTCAGGGGCTGTGCTCTCCATGTGGGGAAATGCAGCCCCTTTTTACCCTCCTTGATCAAACTCTAAAGGGGGACTGGATCTTCTAGACCCCCCCCCCACACTTTTGTGTTGAACTGAAGGAAATCCAACAACAAATGTAGAATTACTATATTTTTTTCTAAAACACATATGCAATCATTAGTCTCCTGGATGACATATGTTTGAAGAGTCCTTAGAATTTTGATTTGCATATTTTTATTAAAAAAAAGGAATGCTTTTTGGCTGAGCACTTTTTATGTCCAAATACACTTTACTAAGTGAACATTTAATAAAATATTCATTCCCACTATAGCTTCTATTTATACTTTGAAATATATCAGCTTTTTTATCAATTTGACATTCATTCATCACAGGAGTGTTTACGAATATAGTTACTCTGCACAGAAATATATGTAAAGTTAACTGCAGCATTAATCTGGGCTTCACTGAATAAGGGCAACAGTGGATTGAATTTATCAATAGCTTTCTCTCAGTTCCTGACCTTTTTTCGTTTACCAAAGCAGATTACAAGCACAGATTTATATGTTTAAACTGCTATTATATCAAATTGCAAAGTAGGCATATTTTGTTCTGCTCAAAAGATATGATAATGTAAACAGCTTGCTGTATATAATTCTCATGTAGCTGAAATACAGATGAAAATTAATTTCAGTCCTCTCTAACAATGCACATTTTACTTTACGTTGAAGCCTTTTGTTCTGCAAGGAGGGTTGGTCAGCATCCATAAAGAAGATCCAAGCCCAGGGTAATCCTTATCATTGGGCTGGAGTGGAAGCCTTTCAGATCAATGATTGAGTAAGGTCTGAGTCCTACATTGGAAACAAATTGGCAGGTTAGATGGACCAAATGGTTCTTATCTGCTGTCTAATTCAATGTTTCTACCAGAAAGAGAGCGACTTGGGAGTAATTATTTCGGAAGAGTTAAAAGTAAGCAGGCAATACAGTAAAGGGCAGACACCCTATAGTTTGAGCAAACTTGGTTGCTCAAAAGATTGTGAGTACCAATCTTTATAGGAGGGTTAATATCTTTTGTATAAACAATATTATACTATCTATATGTTTCTTTTATTTTTCATGTAAACCTGCTGAGAGTCTCATAGAAGACATCATTTGTGATCTGAATCTAAGTATACCTGTTTATTTTTTTATATTTATTTTTATTTTATTTTTTTATTATGCACGATGGGTGTTATTTTGTAAGGACGGACATGTTCAAGTGTTTATAATGCAAAACTGCATAACACTATTAATATAGTTATTACAAACAGAGCGCTGCACTTTATTTATCTTTTGTTTGTTTTACTGTCACGTAGGGGTTAAGTGTTAAGTGCTGGCAGCTATTTATACTCACTTTATATATCCAAATATCTATTAGAAGCGCCGTCATTCACTTTATTTTAATACAGTTAAGCACTACAAAAATCAAGCAGGGTGCTGGGTTGTATAGCAAGAGACATTAGTGGCAGGAAGATAGAGGTGGTTGGACCTCATTTAGAGTATTGTGTACTGTTCTGGAGACCTCATCCAGTCCAGAGGAGATCTACTAAAATTATGAATTTGCAGAATAAAAAATACAAGGAGACTCTATGTGTAGCTTGTAAGAGGGAAAAGAGGGTATATGTGACTTTAAAGAGATTTAACAAAGTACAGAAGGGATGTCTATTTCAAAGGAAGAGAAATGTTACAAGAGACCATAATCTAAAAGTAGGAGGTCAGAGGTTTAGATGCAATGTAGGGAAGCCTTACTTTACTGCGAGGGTGGTGAATGAATGGCCTACCATGAGGAGTTTTAGAGGCTAATACATTGAGGACAATTAAAAATCCATTGGCCATTTCAAGGGATTTCTACTTGTTGTAAAGGTTAAAGTCAACTTTTCTCTCTGCCTACATATATTAGGGTTAGAAGGGGTGGTTGGGTCAATATAATAAAAAATGACCTTATGGATATATAATGTGACGGAACCCTCTATCACTGGGGCCACTGGAGAGGCCTGACAGCCAGCCTCCTCCCTATTCCACCACTAC
Organism: Spea multiplicata; assembly: GCA_009364415.1. NCBI lineage: Eukaryota > Metazoa > Chordata > Amphibia > Anura > Pelobatidae > Spea > Spea multiplicata. The sequence goes on from VKOC01000005.1 coordinate 5,364,885, forward strand.
AGACACTTATCGCAGCCAAACCTTGGAACTGATTTCAGCCAGTAATAGATAGTGGAGTTAACCTATTGTATTGTTAATCCCTTTACTGACCCTGTTGTTCTTGTATGTTAATGCGTGCTTTGCTTTCTATATCCAGCCATGTGTTTATACCCTACACTGAGTCTCGGGTAGTGACTGGGGAAAGAGTGTGTTGGCTCAGGCTAAGGGAGCACAAGTCGATAGGTCTATCCAGATGATGATCCACACAGAGCAAACTTGTTGCAACTATAGAAGTACCTTTATATTGACAAATACCTCACATACATTAGAGCAGAAACTAGCATTTTGGACACAAGAACTCCCTTTAAAAATCTTTGTACCAGTGGAAAACCTAGGAGAGGAATCCTGGCCAAACACGGGACCTTTCAGGAAGGTAGAGAAACCTTTGGTGGTGTTCATTATTCCCACTTCTTTCCACCTTTAGCTTATTTTGTCTGAGACTAATGGGTTTTATAAACCTGATCTGTGATGAAAACCCAGGCCTTCTCCTTATGAGGAGCTGTGTGTGACTGTATGTGCTATAATACCATCTTTTATGTATCAGGTACCACTATAGCAAGGTTTATAATGAAAGAATAAAGCTGTCGAGCTTTGGCCAATTCCCAAGTGCGAGAGATGCAGCAATTAATCACCTGTGCCTGTAGCATTATATACAGTATTGTCAGTGCTTTGCACTCTTTTCTCATTATACCATTGGGGATTCTGCTCACACTAATCATGAAAAAACTGCCTTCATGGAATTAGTTGATAGTAAATGTTGATTTTCATGATATCGCGTTGGGGATTTGAGTTCCCAAAGCTGGAAATACCACCAGCCAAAGGACAGTCATAACATTCCTGCATCCTCCAAGCAGCTTTGTACCAGGTTTAATACATTCAAAATGTCTATTTTTTAGTTAATAGGTTTTTGTTTTTAACATGTAATTGTTATTTTTATTTTATTATTTTTTATATATAAATTCTTGTCAGTCTCTTGAATTCTATGAATATTATAAGGAAGTGATTTAACAGAATATGACCGGTTCTGGCTGCTGTTTATTGAAAGGCAGTTATAGGCAGTTGTGCAAGCATCGTTTGGCTTCTACGGTGTCTTTGTACACAGAATATGAAAACAATAAGTTGAAGTAGTAGTGTATCCATATACATTACAGTTTATTCACAAACGCTTGAGATACGCGGTAGTCGATACAATGTCCCTAAGCACAAAGGAAATTCAAACGGCATTGTAGGTGGGACATGTGAGTGAACCATGTTTGGAAATTGGTGGAGGATAGGCAAGAGCGAGTGGGCCTTATTCAAAACTGGAAGAGCTACCATTAAGTCCCAATTTAAAACCAGTATAGCAGCAGTTCCCTTCAAACACCTGGTAAAATGGGTTTAGTGTAATTCAAACTAACACTGTAACCTGGACTTTATGGAAGAAATTCTCAAACAAACCAAGGGAGGTGGGAAATACGGGAATGCCTAGAACTGATGTAAAACTATCTTGAACAGGTAATTCAATCTCGAATGAGGGTTGTGTTTGGATGAAGGAAAAGACCAGAAAGATCAGTTTATATTTTATGTATAGTATAAAACGGCTTATTTCCAAGCTTTTTTTTTTTCCTAGGGGTATTTGACAAGAATTAGCACTGATAACCTATTTAAACTGAACCAAACGTATAGCTGAATTGCAGCACCCTCTCCATTCATATGTTTATAAAAGAAGCATTATTTTGTTTTCCTAAAAAAAATGTAAAAATCTAAATAGTTAAATGTACACACGTATATTGTAATGAGATTGAAAAAAAAATGGTTCATGAAAATGTCTTCTACGCCTATCTACTTAGCAAGGAGCCAGACTGATATTGTATGTAACAAAGCCTTGTTATTGTCATGTTGTTCATGTCAATCACTTATTGTGTGTTTTTAAATTGGCTTTTTCTTAATTTGATGGCTTTTCTTAATTTGATGGCTTTTCTCACTAAACACCACAAATGCAGTTGATAAGGAGCGCTGATGAATGCCGAATACACGAACAGCATTCCCAAGGTACTCTGGTTTCCAAGCAAAATTAAGCCAAGAAGAAAGTACGTACTTCAGATTCCAATTTGCCTCCATCTGTCTGTCAGGCAAAAGAACACCGTAGCAAAGGTCTCCCGTGCTTGAAAAGCCTTGCAATTCTGTATGGATCTGGTACATTTAAAACGAAGAACTCTGTGATCTCAAACTGCAACACGCTATGGTTTACTAATAATAATTTATCTTCTTTACCTTGAAATCTGTACTGACGTAGATAACGACAAAGGCTCTGTTATTTAAAATGTGTTTGAATTATTGTTATTATGCACATTTATTTATAAGATGCCAACGCATTATGTGGAATGTATAAAATGTGATGGCAAAACGCAGCATAATGTATAATTATCCCTGTTCTAGACATTTACTAAATCTCTAAATGTTATATGACTCTTTTTCAGTTTTCTCCTACTCCTGGTGTTGAGTTTTATGTAGAATCCATTATTAGCAATCTTATTTGTCAGAAAGACACAGTAATTATTAAGACATTAGAAAGAAGTGATACCTTTCTTTAAATCTGGTGTAGTATATTCACCCATCGAAGACATCCTACCTAAATCATTTATCTATTATTTAACGTAAAAGCATGATGATGGGTCTTCCATATCTGGCTTCTTGAGGCTCAATCAGGAAGAGGGGTATAATAATGCAGTCATAGAATCGGCAAATACATTTTAATGTCAGTAAGATAGAGACATAAACATATTGCGGCTGTGCTGCGTGATTGACGATGTCTGGAGGGACCTTATGGATGTGAATTTAAATGCTGCTAAAGGAATTGTGCAGAAAGTACAGTAAACGCGGTATATACAGTGGCACAGAACAGAGGCTTTGAAAAAAGGATTATTTATAGTAAAGAGAAAAGCCTTGAGTGCAAGTTTTTAGCATCATATCTCTCAAGGAGAATGGTTCCCATGGAAACCTATATATAAATATATATATAGTGTGTGTTTTTATTAAATAGAAATTGTTTTCCACCCTAGTTTTGTTGCAGAAAGACTTAAATTAATAGCCCCCAAATTGATCTAAATATGCACCATGGTTGAATGTAATACTAAAGTGTTGTAACATTTTGAAATAACCCAGACATTGTTAGTTTGGGGGGTTTTTGACACAAACATTGGATAGTTTCTGTATCGATTTTTCTTTTTATCGTTTTTACAGAAAGATCTCCAATCCCTGTGTTATTGTATTGAACCTATGACTCAAGTAGGATTTTGGGCAATTTGTGCTTTTTTCCTCAACTGGAGGGAATTTTTTGCAAACTAACTTCCTATATGTTACAGGTAAGTGTGGAACCTTCAGCTATAATATTGTAAATTTAAATAGTCTTGTCCTCTGGGGTCCTGTGAATGCAGGCAGCCAACTTTCAGTATAAGGGGAACAAAACCAGTGCAATAAGGGTAAATCAACCAAAAGGAAAAATCAAAGTCAGGTTCAAAAGGTCGGATGATCATAACCAACATGATTACAAAAGTAACCGAGCGTTTGTTCCCTTGTATCTGGGGTCAAAAAACCGCGATCACTAAGGACCTACAAATTTGCTCTAAGTCACGAAAGCTAGGAGCATGCCTTAGTATAATCATGTTTTATTCCCAATAGAAACAAGCATCTAAAATGTCAAGTAAAAGGTGCAAATATAAATATTATAATAATTATTATTAGAATATAATAAATGTGTAATTGAAACACATTTTTTTTTAAAAAAATTTTCACCCCCCCCTTCCCTTTCCCCCTATAATATTGTTAACATCTTAAACACTAAGAGAAGCCCTAAGCATTTAGGAGAGACAAAAGCACCGTAAGGACGTTATCAACGTTACACACATATGTACTAAGTTACATTATATGTCTATTTTTCTTTCAAGGTTATTCCCTTTTAGCTTAACAATGATCTTGAGGTACAAACCAACCAAACATTTACAGCACTACATGCTGAAAAGCCTTTTAGGATTTTATGAACATGATGTATTCTGCATCTCTAATAAATAAAATTTTTCTTATGGATTAAAAATAGAGACTGTTATCTTTTCTCCGCCCTCCACTTCTTTAATTATCTCTCATCCTTCCATTTCCCAATCTATCTGTTTTCCTACCTGTTTTTTTTTTCGGTTTTTATGCTTGAGCTACACACTTTTGTGTTGCTCACATTTTTTTAAACAAGAAATGGTTGCCATTAATTGTCATATCAATGTGTTCAATCTTCCTGAACTGCTGTAACATGTTTATGACTTTTTCTTGTAAAACCCACTAAAATTCAAGTGTTAAAAAAAGAGAATGTATAAATATAATGCCCATCATGATAACCGTTTATTGCAAAACTGCTGTCTCACAAATCCATATTGAACCCTCTGAGCGTTAATTTGTCATGATGTCCTTGTGCTTTTTGCATCATGTGATTTGACAGTGGTCTAAAACCTAGATGTTTTCAGTAATGATTTCTGTGCAAATCAATGCCTATTACTAGAAATAATGAAACCTGGGTCATTGTACAAAAAAAATACAGAAGTCATAAAACATTTAGCTTGGTGGCTTTAATAAATATTAGATCTAGTTTTGCCTGATCAAGGATATAAATAACTGGCTTTTTTGTTTGTTTGTTTTTAATTAGATGCTTCTGATTTTAAAGTATATAACATTTCTAAAATCAAAAATCTAGTTACAAAAAATATCACTTTGTGGCATTTTGAATATAAATATAAGCAATACTTAAAGCATTGGCTCTAAAAAAAAGGCTAGGCATATATTACAAAATTATAGTATGTTAGTGTAATTCAATGTTGCGACACATGGCTCTACCAACACAATAACTCGTGATTATATGGTAGATGAGTTGTGAAGATCAGAACGGTTTCGCCTTACCGTAGTATACAAAAAGGGCCAACACCATTTCATTTTTCCTGATGGTCAGACTCGGTACAATGCAATGTAATTTGATGAGGGATATCTCTTCATAATGTTACTGGTCAATGGAGAACTCCCGCCATATTTATTTCATGATATCATTTAGTTATTGTCCTATTATTGTTAGGAATGTAGATATAATTTTTGGCACAAAGTCTCATAAACACTAATGTTATCATTTTATTCCTGTGTGTTGTGTGAATACACACCTACCCGTGATTCCTTTATTTGTGAAGCTTTGTGAGGCCAGAAGCCTCTTGGAGATCAGAGAAAGGACACTTTGCATGACGTGATGTAGTGCAGAAAGTAATTGTGTAAATATTCGGGCCGCCAAAAGGCCTTGCTCAACCCACCTATTGTTGCAAACAAAGGAAGATGTTCTTTGATGAAGACTCTCTTGCTTCAAATATGGCGCCCTTATAGTCCAAAGCCCGGATGGGAAAGGCAACATCCAACTGGGAACACTGGATATGCTCCATGTAAATCACACTGGGAAAACAGGGACTAAAGAACTTTGTGTAAGTTCCCCTGCCCTTCTGCTTCAAGTAACAAACCCCTACTTAGCAATATTTTTGAGGTAGCCTCCAGCCAATATAATCAACATACAGGTAAAATGGTAGGAGTTCCCCTTTAATAAGGTATTAAATCACTGCAATGCACTTGATTAGTGGCCTAACATACAGTATGTGATTATATTATCTGTGTATGATCAGTGTGGTATGTTACTCTTACAATGCGGTACTCTGTAGCAAACACGATTTATTTATGCCACCTGAACGCTTCCTTCTTGAGTGAACCGGTAAATTCAGCTATCTTGAGGATGCATGTGCCTGAAAACAGCTGTAACTGGAAAGTCGGGTGCGCTCTGGTGCTAAATAAAGAGGCTTAAAAGGAAGCGTGTCCTGATAATGGATCATACTTTGCAGCATCACTTTATTTTATAGTTGAAAATGGCTTGATTATGTCATATTAAGGATTATTTTAGTTGTCACGCCATCAAGCAAGGAATCCACAATCAAGCTACGGAGGTAAGAGGGATTATATGTTTTAATTTTAAAATCAAACTATGCATGTTGTGTTATATCTCTCTGCAACCTAAATAGAATGTAAAATATTACATCTGAATTATGTTCTTGTCATCACTAAACTGATATCCTACTGACAACAAAATGGGTCTGATGAAGCATACAGATAAACAGACCCGGATGCCGTCTTCCAGTTGTTGTCTTGCATTGCACAGACCGTGTTGCCGTTTGCTTGTAGATGCATGCCCGCTCTACAAAACTTGTTTCTGTCTGCCCATTGCTCTTGCCAGTTGCACAGACCCCGTTGCCGCCTGCCCACTCTACAGACCCTCTTGCTGTCAGCCTGTTCCAAGACTGTTCACTGCTTCTTCCAGGTGTGCCTGCAGATAGCGCCAAAGAAAAGGTCTAACGCTACAGCAGACAGCCGTCAACAAGTAGGCACATCAGCACCCGCCTGCCTCCAGCCGAGTTATGAACCCAATCCTGCCCCTGCAAAGGGACTTCTTCTTGACCCTGGCACATTAGCAGTATCAGGAATTTCTACCGCTGCTTTTATGCAATAAAAATGTATTTTGCAATTGAGCTTTATTTCTCCTTTAAAGGTCCTGTGCTTCTATTAAAAACTATTTTTCCCATTAGTCTAACCACAAAAATTAAAGAAAACATTATTTTAAATTGCTTTCCTTGCTATTGTTGATAAGGCTCGATCTTGTGTCACGGAAAAGGGGCAGCAGGTAGAGAATTAACACAATTCTAAGAAAATTATGCTTCAGGTTACATTGATTATAACGAAGATATGAATTCTGCAGCATATACCAGATTTAAAAACACAAATATAATAATGACTTCAATCAAAAGGTTTCTTTATTTGATGACCATATGGAACAGCATAACACCCTTAGGTACTAGAGCTTTGTCAGGTCAAGGTGTTAAGTCAATATGTTACAATGTCCTAGACACAACTACACAATAGGCTAATATTGCTTTAATTATACAACACATTTCTTATTCTCAGAATTCTGTTATTTGCTGTTCATGCCGTCTAGCGATATTGGGTAGGCAGTCCAATAAAGTACATTATTATGGTTATAATTATAGTACAAAAGAGTTTGTAGGGCATTTGAAGCATCTGCAAAGGAGGTTAGTGAATGGCAAATCAAGCATACTTTACAGAATCCCATCTGGAGCCACACAAAGCTTGTACCCATTTGACCGAATCTGAGGATTTTAAAAAGAAAATGTTTTGCAATTGACTTTGTTCTCCATACTAGTGTTTCTTAACCCCGGGGCGCAAAGCCCTTTTACAGATCAAGATTTATAAACAAAGTTTCACTGAAACAAGAAGTATGTAAGGACAATATAAACGTTGTTGAGCAAGTTCGAATAATGGTGTATTGTTGGAATGAAGTTGTTGCACGTCGGCTATACAGGAACACAGTAGTAATACAGCAGTGATATAGGAATGCAATAAGTCCTGTTTTTGTAACTGCAACTTGTCTTAATATAAGAACTGTCTCGTGAAATTCTGTCACACGCCAGTGACGCCACTGTATACATTTCTCTCTTTAGTTGCTATCATCACCCCCTTTTTAATACACGCAGCACTTGCTGCACTCGTATAGAAATAAATAATTGGATGCTTTGCAGAATCACCAAATTAATTTGCTTCATTTAAGAGTCTCTAAACTGAAAAAAGAATTAGTATTTTGCATCAATTATTCTTAAATGTGCATACTTAAACACCCCACTCTATATAGTAAGAATAATCTTTCCAATGATGTCTCCACCAGACTAAATATTAAGCAGGGGGGGCATATATGATAAATGTAAATGTTTTCTTTAAAACTGGCCCTTTTAAATATATAATAAGAATTATAATATATACAAATTATATATATCAGACAGATCACTTATCCTCATGCCATGGCCTCAAGAATTCTCATAATTCCAATTTTAAAATCACTCTGGTTCAGGTTCAGGTTGGTCAATCAACATGAGTGATAAAACCATCCGTGTAGAATTTTTTTTGCAACGTTTTCCCATATTATACCATTTTTCCTTTAATGGAGACTCTCAATATGTTCCCTCTGAACTGCACTGCTTGCCAATGTCTGCCATCATAGAAGGCATCTGCTTGAAGGTCTGTTATTTTAAAGGGGACTGGGACTAGGAGGTCAGACTGCTGCAATCCAATACATAAAGGAGGACTCAACTCTAGTCACAATAAAACTTTACCGAAAGGGTGGTAGATACATACAACAGTCTTCCATCAGAAGTGGTAAATGCTAATACAGTGAGAGCATTTAAACATGAATTCGAATAGGTATAAAGCTATCCTGAATCTAAGACAAGATCAAGGACTGGAGTCTCAGGAAGAATGGGCAGACGAGTTGGTCAAATGGATCGGCAGTCACATTTTTACCTTGTAATGCAGTTTTTAAGTGACAGGGAGCATTGAGGAGAAAAATAAAATGACTGTTTTTTATGTCTTTTACTTGATGCAACACTTATCTGGTGATATTTTATGAGGCACCCT
>VKOC01000005.1:5373546-5392346 GCA_009364415.1 Spea multiplicata
CGCTGTGAAAGTTTTTTTCTTCAAATGCTTAAGTAAACTTGCTTCTCCCTTTTTGATCCAGAAATAAGCAGCACTAAAATGTAATAATAGATATAATGATCCCTTGACATCTTTTTGACACTGTGTGGGTAATTAAATCCCACTATCACAAATCCTATTTTCTCCTTGGCAACGCAAACCATTTTCAAAAATGAAGCCTCCCCCTCACATTGTAGGTTGAAAGCTCAGTGTCACGCATACACGCATCACGTGATATCTCGGTGCTGCTGCTCCAAAACAAATTCAATTTCTGTTTTACATGGACCTGTACAAAATATACTTTAAAAAGACAATATAGGGGACCAGAGGCTCTTGTGTGTGCTGTTTTCTTACAAACAGTGTGCTCAATTTTATTACTGGCTAATAGCCCTTTGGTGGTGAAATGTTCATAATCCAAATCTCTGAAGATTTTATGACAATGATATACTAAACAACTTGGGGTGTATTCACTAAAGGGAGGTCGTAATGATTGGTTTCAATTCCTTGAAATTCCTATACGATATGAAGGTCAATCCTTCTGAATGCAGGAAGAGGCTGAATGGTCCATCCCATGCATGGTTAAATTGTTGAGAATTCTTTAAACTCTGATTTAATTATAAAATTACAGGGCCGGCTCAATCCTTCTTGCTACAGGAACTTGCCGGTGTTGTTCATTGGGGTTGAGGTCAGGGCTCTGTGTGGGCTGATCAATTTCTTTCACACCAAACTCATCCAACCATGTCTTTAAGGACCAATATTGAGTGGTGCTGGAACAGAAAGGGCCTTCCCCAAACTGTTCCCACAAAGTTGGAAGCATAGCATTGTCCAAAATGTCTTGGAATGCTGAAGCATTTATTTTTCCCTTTACTGGATGTAAGGGACCCAACCCCTGAAAAACAGCCCCATACTATTGTCTCCACCAAATTTTACAGCTGGCATAATACAGTCAGCCAGGTAATATTCTCCTGGCATCTGCCAATCCCAGACTGCCAGAGAAGCGTGATTCGTCACCCCACAGAACGTGTTTCCACTGCTCCAAAGTCCAGTGGCGGCGTACTTTAGACCTCTCGATCTGACGCGTGGCATTGTACTTGGTGATCTGAGGCTTGCATGCAGCTGCTCAGCCATGGAAACCAAAAACTCTGAAACTCCTGCCACAGTTTTTGTGCTGACATTAATGCCAATTGAAGTTATGGAATCAGCAGAGTGTTGGTGACTTTTACACACCATGCACCTATATATATGATAAGGGCAGCCAGGTCATAAGCCCCGTTATACACACACTTGGAATGCATAGTGCTTACTGTCAAGTTTGGTGGAGGAGGGATAATGGTCTGGGGCTGTCTTTAAGGTTTTGACTTTGTGTGCACTTGTGTGAGCATTACCCTTCACCAGAACTAAGATATTTTAGATGATTGAATGCTTCCAACTTTTGGCACCAGTTTGGGAAAGACCCTTTCCTGTTACAGCATGACAGTGGCCCTGTGCACAAAGGAAGTTGTAAAGACGCGGTTTGATGAGTTTGGTGTAGAGGAACTTGTGTTTAAGGTCAGGCCTGCACAGAGCCCTGACCTTAAACACATTTGGGATGAATCTGAACGCCAGGCATTCTCATCCAACATTAGTACCTGACCACACAAATGATCTTTTGGCTGCATTGGCACAGATTGCCACAGACACACTTAAAAATCCTGTGCAAAGCCTTCCCAGAAGAGTAGAGGCTGTTATAGATGCAAAGGGGGAGAAGTGCTGCGACTCGATATTAATGCCCAAGGTTTTGGGATAGGATGTCCAACAAGCTCATACAGGTGTTATGGTCAGGTTTAATTCCAAAGTACTTTAGAATGCATTATTCTTTAAGGGGGCTGCCTGGAACAAAGGAGTATCCCTTTAAGTATTAATATAATATGCAACATTTTCCCAGGACATTGTGTATTATGAAAAAAGTCCCAGATTTATCTAGGCCATAAAAATCAATACATTAAGTATCACTTCTTTCTTTGTGACTGTGTATTTACAGAAAGAGCTGTATTACATCATGATGCATAGCTGATCAGTGTTTGAAATATTTATGCGCTTTGTAGATAACAGATTAAAAGAGGGTTGTAATTTAGAAAGCAGAGCAACTATTTTTCAAGACGTATGATACAATAGGAACTGAACTGATTCAGAACTGATTCAGATTCAAAGATGTATAGAATTGTTCTGAACTTGTGCTAAGATGAATGTTCCTTTTACCAATATGCCTGAACTTGATCATTTTTTTCACTTTTGTTTTAGAAATGACTTTGATTTTAATCTAATGCCTACAAGTAATTTCTTAAAATCTATTTCAGGGTGACAGAATAAAAGGAATATGCAATTCATTTTAGAACATGGCACAGTCACCAAATATATATTTATGCATTGGGGATTAATTTCCTATTACAGTTATTTTGGATGTACATATCCAATTCATGTATATTTTTATTTAATGTCAGTATGGTGGGATGTATAGCCTTTCCCCAAAAATGTAATGTTTTTATGATGTTCTACCTACAGATGTACAACCGTTCAAAAGTTTGGGGTTACTTAACTGTTTTCATGGAAAACAAGGTTCTAGCTGTAACATAATTGCAAAAGGGTTTTCTAAGGATCCATTAGCCTTTTAAACTTAAACCTGGATTAGCGAACACAACGTGCCGTTGGAACACAGGAGTGATAAAGAGCCCTTGTAAGCCTATGAAAATATTCCATTAAGCCGTTTCCAGCTACAATAGTACAACATTAACAACTTCTACACTGTATTTCTGATCCACTTGATGCTATTTAAATGGAAAAAAATGTTAAAAAAACAAGGACATTTCTAAGTGTCAGTTAATGGCAGCGTGTATTCGGCACAATGCTCACAGTTCGACCCTAACTGGCCCTAAATATCTTTACCTCCTGACAATATATATTTTTATGTTTTTAATTGCCAACCATCGTGAGTCGCTACAAATGGAATCTTTGTGATGGCCTACTAAAGGGTTAATAGTTGAAAATTCTCAAGGTCATGTCCTGTTGATATGAACATATACAGGATGACTGTTGAAATCCCACATTTGTAAACTAATGTGTATTTGTAAAATGTGTAAGCTGTTTTTTTCTGCTTCCTATGGTAATCGAACACTTTATGTGAAAATGGGTATTTAAAATAGATTTCAATATATGTGTAGAATATACGTTTTGTTTTAAAATTGTATTATAAATCTGTTTTGAAAAAGTTGGGATACATGCTTTGGCATTTATGAAGTAAATGAACTCCCATCGTAGGAGGTTATTTACATAAGGGGTGATTTGGTGACATTAAACTGATTTTAGCAATTTTCCCCCAGGCTTTATGCATTTGTGTGCAACTATGATCCCCTGCAACTCATATCTTGGATTTTTCAATATTAAAAAAATGTTTTATGTTTTCCATTCCCTGATAGGCAAAATGCTGCTCTCTCCTATTTCGAAAACTTTACAAAGCAATGTGACACTACGCCGAGGAATCAAACCAATGACACATAGTAAGTACAAGTTAACAGTAACACTCAGTGTAAACCTTTGTCATAATGGAAGGTGGTCAAATATTTAATGGTTCCTCCTGCTTTTAAAGTTCCTCCAGCAAGAGTGTCCGAGTTGGCTGACATCAGAGTGATATTAGCAGCATGTTAGTGGACAGAAACCAATTGTTTTAAATTGTTTACATAATTGTTGAGTAAAGAGTGTATTCTTTATATGATTAAGGAAAGTAAACTTTTTTCACTATTTGAAAGCTTTGATTACAGTCGGGTGGAAAAAAAAAAGTACACCCTCTCTGAATTCTATGTTTTCACACATCAGGGCATGATAATCAGTTGTTTCTTAGCAGGTCTACAAATCAGGCAAGCACAACCTCAGATGATCAACAAGAGATATTACACCGTGTCACGAGTTATTCAACAAAAGTAAAGCCGAAATGGAGAAGCTAAGTGTGGAAAAAGTACACCTCGTGATTTAATAGCTTGTAGAACCACCTTTAGCAGCAATAACTTGAAGTAACTGTTTTTTGTATGACTTTTATCAGTCTCTCACATCGTTTTTGAGGAATTTTGGCCAGTTCTTATCTACAACGTTGCTTTAGTTCATTAAGGTGTATTGGCATTAGTTTATGCACGGCTTTCTAAAGGTCCTGCCACACTATTTCATTTGGGTTCTGTTGTAAATGTGCTGGTGTGCTTTCTTTTTGTTAAATACATAGTGACGCGGTGTAATATATCATGCGTTGTTCATGTAAAGTTGTATTTACCTAATTTTTTAGACCTGCTAAGAACAGATGATTGTTATTATGTCCCGATATGTAAAACCATAGACATCGAAGAGAGTGTACTTTCTTTTTCACACAAGTGTATATGGCTTTCAATACCAGTGGTCCTCTTATAAATGTCACTTTGTCCCACGTCCGTTTGACTGACTTGCTCTAACCTAAACAATCTTTGTTCAAACTATTGTTACCAGATGGACACCAATATTTACAATGAGTCCTAAAAAATATTCGGCCAGAATTAGAAACTGATATTGGATTTATGGAAATTGTTTTACTAGAATATTTTTGTTCCCTATTGTTTTTAAAAAAGGATGTTATATATCAATTTTAGTAGTACGCATCCAGGATCAGGTTCTGTTTTATTTTTAACTCAACCGAATAGGAATAATAAGATTCAACTGGGATATGAAATTATCATCGTCAATTATTATGTCCTCAATGAATTGTTAGGAATGGCCACTTCCTTTTGTAATTGAATAAGGATGGGGAATATATTAATTATGGAAAAACATTGAACATTGTTAAAGACCAAGGCTTTTTCTTATGTTTTCAAACATAATTTATCCCTCATTTAGTTTAACCGCACAAATCGAGGTTTCCTTTTTTCTGAAGACATGCTACTATTCTGACATTAAGGGTAGTTTCATAAACTAGTGTAAGTTTTAAATTTGTTACCATCTGAATCTGGATTAAAAACTCACTTCACTAGCTATTATGGATGGGTTAAATCATGCAATGTAATTACTTTTTTTCAGTGCAGAAATGAGTGAAGACTATGAGTTCCTTTGTCAACCTAAGACCCTCAGATGCAATCCAGAACCAGATGCTTTCAACCCTTGCGAAGACATTATGGGATATGACTTTCTCCGAGTCTTGATATGGTTTATCAGCATACTTGCAATTGCTGGTAATGCCGTTGTGCTCTTTGTCCTGCTTACCAGTCATTACAAACTCACCGTTCCTCGTTTTCTGATGTGCAACCTGTCCTTTGCAGACTTTTGTATGGGGATTTATTTGTTGCTTATTGCATCAGTGGACTCCAAAACTAAAAGTCAGTATTACAACCACGCAATTGACTGGCAAACAGGGAGCGGCTGTAGTGCGGCCGGCTTCTTCACCGTATTCTCAAGTGAGCTTTCTGTTTACACACTGACTGTAATCACTGTGGAAAGATGGCACACGATAACCTATGCGATGCAACTGGACCGAAAGCTCCGCTTACGACACGCCATTTCAATCATGTTGGGGGGTTGGATATTCTCGCTTTTAATTGCAGGGTTACCACTCGTTGGGGTTAGCAATTATATAAAAGTCAGCATCTGCCTACCTATGGACATAGAAACCCCCCTTTCCCAAGCATATATAATAATCATCTTAGTGCTCAATGTAATTGCTTTTATAATTATTTGTGCCTGCTACATTAAAATTTATATAGCTGTTCAAAATCCCGAGATCACACCAACTAACAAAGACACAAAAATAGCGAAAAAGATGGCAGTCTTGATCTTCACAGACTTCACATGCATGGCACCAATATCATTCTTTGCTATTTCTGCTGCATTTAAAATTCCCCTCATCACTGTAACAAATTCTAAAATCCTCCTAGTCTTGTTTTATCCGGTAAACTCCTGCGCAAATCCATTTCTTTATGCAATTTTTACAAAAGCATTCCGAAGGGATTTCTTTTTACTCATGAGCAAGTTTGGCTGTTGCAAGACCCAAGCAGAACTTTACAGAGTGAACAATTTTACAAACTACACCTCCAACTGCAAAACTGACAGTTTGTATACCGGACCAAAAAAACCATCACATGCTGACCTATACTTGGCTACCTTCGATTGCCAGTATTTAAAGGTGAATGACAAGCTTGAAAGCCCAGACAGTTAACAATAACTACCATGTTTTGGTACCATTCTTCAGGTTGCATATACCAAGGAGTTCCAGGATTTTACATCAACAATGTAGTATTTTGGTAAATACCATCGTTGCATAAAGTTGTATATTTATGTACATAGGATGTCCTATTAAAAAGTTACAAATGTCATTGTTGTACAAAATGTATATTTTTGTATTAAATATTGCAAGAAAAAGCAGAGATATGTGCCTGGAATGATTTACATTGTGTTGGAAACTAAAAAGGGTTTTGTCAAATGACAAAATACATGCTTGTCCATTGGGAAAAAAAGTTGATATTCAATATTCATAGAAATTGTAAACAGAGTTGAAGTCCATTTTGTTAGGGGTTATATATTCCAGATTATAATTCAAATAAAATATATATAGTCTGCTATTCAAGTGCACATTAAGAGCTGCCATACTGTATGAATAGGGGGAAATGGGTGGATTCTCAGATCCTCTGCTGAACCTATTGTCTTTAGCACTGTTCTGTTCGCAGGTGAAGGTGGAGTTATTGAGAAATCCATGTCTGCCTGGGCAGTACCTGGTTCTGATGCTGCTTAGCCCTATAACAGTACTGCAGATGACCTGTCACCAGATTGTCTTTGCCTCTAATGGGGCTTTAGTAAGACACCAATACCAAAAGTTTATGAGCAAAAGCATGTGCTAGTTCAAAGAGGTAGCATGTTTATGCCTTGTGTTTTTGTCCAGCTTCCATGTTTTGTCTGGAGTGTGTCGTTTCCTAGTGTGTATTTTGGCCTTTCAGCGCGCATGGATTTTCACCCCAAGTAGCAGCAGTTCTGGTCGCTTTTTAAGGAGGTTATGTCATGCTATCACCCTTTTTGCAAGGGCCTGTATGGATTATACCGGTTGTGGTGCTATTTCAATTTATCGCTTACTTCCTTGTCTAAATAACCCCTTTTATTATTATTATTATTATTAACTCTACGGTTCCGTTCACAAGAGATTCAGTTTTGTTCAAAGTAGAAATTTACCAGAAGAAACGTCACAGTATCAGTTAGTACTTTATAAGGCTTAATTGCACAAATGGATCATTTTTAATTGAACTTCATGGATCCACAGGCTTATCTCTTTCAATTTTTCTCATCTCCTGCTCCTCTTTTCTGGTCTGCTTCTGATTGGCTGAGTAAATTACAGTAAATTACAATAACTGTACCCGATTTTAACAAGGGACTGACCATACCAGCTGCATAAGAGAACTTATTTTAATTTTCATTGCCCACCAATATCAATGCTGTTCTGAAAGCCCAGCTCAATGCATTGCTTAACTCAATGCTCACGGTTATCCATCTGTTCCTTTAATTACTTTAATCATCCTTGAACTGAGACTTGTATTTTCGGGACCCAACACAGACACTTGTAATTTCTACTGGGATGCACACATTATATAATACATGTAAACACATACAATTACATGCATATACATTCAAATAAGTAGAAATAGAGGTTATATATAAACAATTACCCACAAAATACACACACACACACACCTATGTTGATATTGCTTGCTTA
Source organism: Spea multiplicata (assembly GCA_009364415.1). Classification (NCBI taxonomy): domain Eukaryota; kingdom Metazoa; phylum Chordata; class Amphibia; order Anura; family Pelobatidae; genus Spea; species Spea multiplicata. The sequence continues at coordinate 5,381,306 of VKOC01000005.1, forward strand.
ATAAATTTAATTTCGAAAGACCAAAGTTTACATAATCCTTTGTAGTCAGTAGATGTTCAATCAAATTCTATGAACTTAGATTCAACATTTGAGTAAATTGTTCAAACAAAAAACCAATAATTTCCTTTATCGGGGACATTAACATAAGTTTTCATAAAACTGTAGGCCAATATGGATCTTTGCATCAAGTGTGCAAAAATAATTTTTTGTCTGAAAAAGCAGAGGTTATTTATAGAAAAAGGTTTTTTAAAGTTACTAAAGAAAATACTACTGATGAATTACCAGATTTTTTGGAACCTATGCTTTATAATGTACTGGCAAAAGAAGTACAGGCAAACTAAATAAAAGTATAGAATGAAGCACATTGTTTAAATTAACAAATGAAAACATATTACATCTGTACCCCATACCAAAAAAAATTCAACGGTACAATCCTTTAATATCAGAGCATACTGATAACTTAACTGAGTTTTGGTAACACAACAAGGTCTACTAGACATAGCCAAAGGGGTTTCATGGACAAAATCAATTCTTACTTATTATTTTTTTATATTACCTGCATAATATTAATGAAAATAGAACATTGCATACAATTAACACAGCAACACATTACACAGGATCAAACGTAATTTACCATTCAGCTTCCCCAATCGCTTTAGAAAACACATAGTCTTTTCCTCCAAAGCTCATGACTCCATCTTTTAAGTAAAATTTCCATTTATTTTTACTCCGGTGAATCTAACAATTGAAAAAGAAAATTTATTACTTACAGCAAATTTAAGGATGCAATATAATTTTTCTTTTAGAGTATACTACTATTATTGAATTTATGCTATGTTAAAAGGATGTCAGTTAAGAGACTTTGCTATGCATTTTCAATGCAGGGCCAAACAGGTTCTCCAAGAACAGACAAGTTGAAGCTGCAAAAGCATAAGCTGCAAAAGAAATTTTTAGAGAAATCTTAGTGCTGTGTTGTGACACCACGGAAAAAATGACACTCTGCTGCAATGTAAAGTAGTGAAGGTACAGCCTGTATAACAGTGGAAATTTGAAATGTAAATACATCTTAATAAAGGATGAATAAAAGGAGAATAAAATGGTCACAGACTGTGTACAATACAATGGAAAATAAAGTCAAACTTTATACCAAAATGTACCTTATCATACTGACAAACTATAACATTGTCAGTGTCAAATAGGTCTGGAACTTCTTGTTCACTCACGTCATCGCCAGAATTCAAAGGGTCCTATAAATCAACAAAATTAAATATAACTCAAGGTAACAGAACACGGATAACAATTTCAAACAATAACGTGATAAGGAAAGTCAATTTATACAATTGACCCCCAACTAATACACAATAACAAGTGTGTAGCTACTATACCTACTAGAGGACCTGAAGATTAAACATTTGCATCTCAGGATATTTACTAAAAATGTTTGTGGTTAAGCTTTGCCTTTAAAGGGGAAACCTACCATGGTCCGTGGCTGACTCACATAAAAATAACCATTTCGGAAAAAAGTGCAGAAATCTCGTGGCAACCAATGAAATCAATGAGGTCTGAGCTAGGGAATATGCAGACAGCTCCCTTACCAACAACTCTACCCCTTACCAACTGAGAGTTTACAGCAAGCTAAACTCAAATTAGCCAATACCCCAAATACACAGTGTTCCTGTCCCTGGTGGAGTGAGTTAGTAAACACAATCTGATAATCCATTGAGTTAACCCTGGATAGCCACGCATATTATATATCTATATATATATGTGTGTGTGTGTGTGTGTGCGTATATGTTATATATATATATATGACATATACACACATTTTTACATACACACACACGCCTATATGTGTGTATGTATGTAACACTACTAATGTTAATAATAGCCGACAGCAGTTCTGCGAGTTAGGAACCCAATGATGTGTTTTGTATGATTGTCTTGCAGCATTACACAGTTGCATTTAAGCTTATCGTCTAATGGCCCAACACTCTTGCGTAGAATTATCCAATACAAAGCAGAAGTCACGGCTCCTTTAATGATGACAGTTCACCCGGGTCCTGGTGCAGCAAATTTTTCACCAGATCGTGACACTGTCCCACGAAACGTAACCACTGGTAAGAGATTCCTATTGTGGAATGCATTTGCTTTTCACCAATATGAGACCATCCAGTGAAGATACATCTCTGCTCCTAGGAGAGTGATTTGTGTCTCGCCTTGACCCCCATGTTTGCTCAGTGTCTTTTTGATGGTGTATGGTTTAGATGCTTCAGATGGATAGAAGATGTTCTACAAATTACAACACGCACAAAAAACATTCTGACCAAGCATGGTCTACATATGGTAACGCAGACAAGGGCATACACATTTCATACAACCATGAGTGTTGCTGGCAATTCATTTGTAGGAATAAAGTAACATAGCACTTTCATTATAAAAAGTTAATGTAATGGTACCTCTTCAATGACATCAATCTCTGGATCTTCATCATCACTGCTATTGCTGGTTGAATCACCAGAATCTCCCTCTTCCAGAGCTTTAAGATCTTCTGTGTCAATTATGCCAAGAAATTCATTCTCCTCTGCATCTCTAACAGTTCCCAGTTCTTCATCAGAGGAAGTGTCGCCAGGACCATCTAATTGGATTAGTTCTATGTCTCTAGGAACCCCATGGTTGTCTAATGCAGTTACCTATGGAAACACAATCTTTAAATTATCACCTTTAACAGGAAATATCCTTTTCAATGTATATATGAGTTTAGAATTAGGCAGCAGATAACCAACTTGTCCCATTTAGTCTGGTAATTTTTCCTGATGTACGACTCAGGTGTTAATCAGTAAATGAATATACTCTCCTTTAAAGGTAAACTCCCCAAGGACTCCACCATCCCAAAGCAATATAAAAATGGATGTCACCATCCACTGAATCACAGGGTATGGAGTTAGAATTAGGTATCTTTTTCCAGACTCACAAATAAAATGAGAACCAACATTTTGGAAAAATACACACAGCAATAACAAATGAATTATAGCTACAGCTAACAAGCATCTGCTACACACAAATGCGCGGAAAGGTCTGCTGTAGGTAGTTAAACCTCTGATAAATGCCTGACCCACACGCAGAGACTAAACACTAAGCTGCAGCTTGATGAACACAACACCATCATTTCGCCTCCTTTCCACTCCCTAGGAAACAAAATCTAACAACCTCCACCAATTCACACAACAAGAACTGGTAGACCCCTGAATCTTTATTCCAACTCCTACAAGCCCCCTGCTCTTCACATACACACAACAAAATCCAGCAGCTCCTATCCTTCCCTTCAACATACACAATAAAAAAAAATCAGAAGCTCAGCATTTCCTCTTATATCTAACAATATCCAACAGCCCCTTTGGTACCTACCTAGCACACAAGATAATCCAGCACCCCTGCCTTCCTCTTAAACATACAACAAAACCTATTAGCCCCTGTCCCACCCTTACACACAAACTCCGCCAGTCCTAACAGCCAACACCCACTACATCATAAAGCCACCCCTCCTTCCAAACCAAATAAATTCCAGCAGCTTTGCACCCCCTACCACACACACAATCATCTAGCACCAATGTTCCTTGCACAACTTGGCTTTCCACCTTAACACATAAAAACCCAGAAATTGTTTTACCGTAAATTCTTTTTGCCCAAATATAGTGGCAGTAAACGAGGGTGCTCTCTTAAGGGGACAAGCCCCATGTAAAACTTATGGGAAACGGTTAATCCCCTCCTTCTTACCTGTAAAATATGCCCCCCCCCCATCATGTTCCACAGTAAGTCACAAGACAACAACGGAAATACTCAAAAAAATTTATAGTAAGAAAATTTTGGTTTTTCCCTACATCTAGTGGCAGTACATGAGGGATATAGATCTGTTATGCAGTGCCTATAGCACCTTTAGCCCAGAATGAGATTCAGAGGTGGGAAAAAACGTCTAGCCTGCAGCGGCTCAGGAATGTATTAAAGGATGACCAGGTCACTGCTTTGCAGATATCTTTCCGTGATGCAGCCGCATTTTCAGCCCATGATACTGACATGGCTCTTGTCGCGTGAGCTTTAACATAAACGGGAGACACTTCACCACTGATTCGGTAGGATAACTAAATAGTGTCTGTAAGCCACCTGGCAATACTTGCTTTTGAGGAAGCCTTCCCTGCAGGTTTACCAATGATGTTTACCAACAGATTGTCAGATGTGCGGAATTCAGCCGTAGGCTTTAGGTAAACATGCAGTGCTCTTTTAAATTCTAAGGTATGCCACCTTTCTTCTTCTGTTGATGATGGCGGTGGATTAAACTTAGGTAGTACGATGGGTGGATTTATATTGGTTTTGGATAGGACTTTAGGACGTAAGGAAGGTTTGAGATGCAAAACCACTTTATCTTGACGGAATATGGTGAAGTTTTAAGAAGAGAGTGCCTGTATCTCACCGACTCTTCGGGCCAATGTGATGGCCACTAGAAAAACCATCTTCAGGGACAACATATTTAAAGAAACGTTTCAAATTGTCACGTTTCAAATTGGACGTTTCAAATTGTCAGCTTAAAAAAAATATTTTAATAAGAAGATTCAAGGCCAAACCATCCTTACAGAAGCCATGCTATCAATCTGTCTAGCAAGCCTTCTGTTTGGTGAAGTACCCAAAATGCAATTGCGAGCCATTTTAGTTCCGAAAACCAGTTGCGGTTTGGCCAATATAAGATTATTGCTAACACCCGAGTCTTGTCTGTCCGGATTTTTTTTTTTTTTTTTTTTTACTATACTCAAGATTAGAGCCACTTTCCGGGATGCCAAATGCTGAAATCAGAACGGAAAACATCTCGTGGCCCGGAGACCATTCTGTTTCAGACCATTTCATTCTGCTTAAGTCGTCTGCAATATTATCTGCTCCCTTTATGTGAGTTGCTGAAATTGCCATCAGATTCCTTTGAGCCCATTCCATTATTTTTGTGCATAGAAACTGTAGTTACCTGATCCTTGTTCCTCCTTGCCCGTTTAGGTATGAGACCAAGGTGCGGTTATATGATTGTAATCTGACCGCTTTCTTTTTTATCCACAGACAAAAAGTTATGAGGGCCATCCAGTTTTGGATGTCTCGGTGCTAATCATAACCCTCTCTGGGGGTTGAACAGGCATGCTCCTGGAGAGATGTTCCGAAACTCTCACCAATTTAGTTGTGCCAGAAACTTTTCTGGTATTAAAAAAACTTTGTCTAGGTCTTCTTCATTCCTCGACCAATGTTTGAGAATTTTCCCTCAAAGAGGTCTCATATGAGCCCTTGTCCATGTGACTGCAGGGATAGAAGCTTTTAATAGACCCAGGAAGAGGCGGCGTGCCTGTGAATCCACCAGAAGACCTAAAAACCATAGCTTGGTAGTTGGTATCAGATTGGATTTCTCCCAGTTGATTACCCAACCATGCTGTTGAAGGAATAGGATGGTTCTCTGTAGATCTTCTTGAAAAATTGTTGGCGATCTTGCTTTTATTAAAACAGTCGTCCAGGTAAGGCACAATTGAAACATAGAAACATCCAGTCTGCCCAACCTCTGAGTACTTTCCTTTAGTACCTGCCCTTATCCTATATCTAGCTTGGCCTTATGCCTGTCCCATGTTTGCTTAAATGCCTTTACTGTATTAACATCTACCACTTCTGCTGGAAGGATATTCCATGCGTCCACTACCCTTTCCGTAAAGTAATATTTTCTGATGTTACCATTAAACCTTTGCCCCTCTAGCTTATGACGATGTCCTCTTGTTGTGGTAGTATTTCTCCTTTTAAATAAACTCTCTCTCTTGTTGATTCCCTTTAAGTATTTAAATGTTTCTATCATATCCACCCTGTCACGTCTTTCTTCCAGGCTATAGAGGTTAAGATCCTTCTCTTAATGCAGCAACTAAGGGACTTTGGATTTTCGTAAAGACCCTTGGGGCTGTGGTAAGACCAAAAGGAAAGGGCTCTAAATTGAAAGCGTAGAAGGAACTGAGGAGAAGGAATATCCATAAATCTTATTCTGTAGCCTTCTGTAATGATTCCCATGATCCATGGATTGTCTGTAGTATTGTCCCATACCTGTCAGAACCATTGAAGCCTTTCTCTTATCCTGTCAGTTTCTTTTTTCTCTCATGTTTATTGCTTTTATCTTGGAACTCATCTCCCAGTTGTCTACAAAAGGAATGAGATCTATTAACTGGTTGGTAAGGTGGATTACTGTAAGGGTATCTCCTGTTCCACTTCATTCTCCTATCCTGAGGAAGTGCAATTTTTGTACCAGGCATCTGTTAAGTTCTTCCAGGGGTGCCCCAAACAATTTTTGCTTCTCAAAGGGAAGATCACACAAGGATGCCCTGGATGCAGAATCTGCCATCCAGGACCTAAGCCACAGAACTCTTCTAGCGACTGATGACAGACCCATATTACGAGCAGATAATTTTAGGGTCTCTTCTGTTCTATCTGACAAAAACAGCTTGGATAATTTATATTCTTTATAAAGACGCAATACCCTTCTATCCTTATCTTCTGGGAGGTAATCTTCCAGTTCTTGTATCCAACAACCTTGTGCTCTAGCTACTGCTGAGCCTGCAAGTGAAGCTTTACACTGGAAACCTGCTGTTTGGAATACACATGTGTTTTGTTTTTGTTTGTTTTTTTATAATTGGGCAATTTGAATACCTACTTTAGTTAGCTTTTTCCATTTTTCATCTTCCTCTAGCTTGAAATCTTGTTTAAAATACTTAGATACAAAAGCCCTCTTGTCTGGATTTTTCCACTCACACTGCATGAATCCTATGATTTTTGTCAAAACCGGAAAACCCTTACATTGAAGGTGCTTGGAATCCTGAAAGACCCCTGTAACTTCTTTAACGAACCTTCTCCATTCTTGGGAAGGGAAATCCACTTCTTCAATAGAAAATGAAGCAGATGTTTGGGAGCATTCACCAGAAGATAATGCCGACATGGAAGATGATCTGGACCTTCTGCAAGGTTTCATTTCTTTCTCTCGTTTGAATGATTCAGAAGTTTGCCAGATTTTCCTGGAACCATCCAAAAAAACTTTGCATATCCTTGTGTTTCTCTGCAGCCTTCTGGAAGCGGAACAGAACATTCAGTGCATGCATCATGTTTTGCTTTAAATGCTTTTTTCAGAGTGGGAGCCGGATTTTTGTCCTTATCCATTTTCTCTGGAGATAAATGACTCGACATCAAAATGAAGGAAAAATATAAAAGGTATAGGTAAAAGAAGAATATCTTACCTTAACCTCCTCTATTCCATGTGGGGCGCTGGTTACACGGAAATACCTGTACTGACATGCACCCACTGCAGTCAGACAGGCTGTACACAGCTTTACACATTTTTGTGCCTTTTAGAAAATCCGAATTGCGCATTGCTCAGTAGCGCGATCGCATCTTCTGTGGTACGCAGCGTCACCTGGGCATGTGTTCCCCTGCTGTGCGCATGCTCACACTCATTGCCGTATAAGTTTTGCTACGAACCTCGCTCTGCTCACAAGCAGTGAGCACTTGGAGGAAGGAGAACCCCCAAGCAGCATCCTGTGCACCTCACCTTCGGCTACCCTCTTAAGAAGAGCTGATCCTTGTGTACTGTCACTAGATGTAGGGGAAAAAATTATGCATCCTGGACGCAACAGGATTTGACAAGCCCTGACCCTTGCACGCCATCCATCAGATCTCTCCCCTCACTTTGAAAGCAATAAACGTCAACAGCTCCTCCAAACCCCTTGTACACACCACAAAATCTGGTGGCTACTCCAGCTGCAACCCCCTTTTACTGCAGCCACCTCCTTCTATAAATCAAAGCACAGCATCCCCCCAATAAACTCTGCTCTCCCTTGCACACAGCAACTGTACTCTAGTTGCACAACAAAATCAAGCTGCCCCTGTCCCCATCAAAATCCTTAGCCATCCTCCCTTGCATCAAAATGCAGTAACCCCCCCCATCCAACAGACTCTACATCTCTGCACGCTACAGAATCCACCTCAATTGCATACAAATTCAGCAGCCTCAGATCCCCTTTGTACACAGACCAAAATGCAGCTGCCACTCTCCCATTTTGCATACAACAAAATTCTGAAATCACATACCATTTTGTAAGTAAAAATCCACCTTTGCACACCATTTTGCTGCTCTCTAAACAAAACAAAATCAACCCCTCTACCCCCCTTGCACTCAACGTCATTTGATAGCCCCTGTCCCATTTGCACATAAAACCCAGCAGCCACAGACTCTCACTTGCACACAAATTTGCAAATTTCCCTTTTCTGGTGTGCAACAAAATCGAGCAAATCCTGGACACCACAAACGACAAATTGTAGCAGGCCCTGTCCATCTTGCACACAACAAAAGCTGGAAGGATTTCTGCACCTTCCCTCCCGGTACTGCCGTACCTGTTGATCATACAAAAACCAATACACGTCTTTAATACATATACAAGCAAATTTATTTTGCGCATATTTATATTTATTTATGAGCATATTTCACCAAATCAAACTTAGGAAAGCGACAAATCTAAAGCCTTTCCTTGATGCATGTATTTGCTGTCAAGTCTCTTATGTCAGGGTGGAATAAACAGCAGACATTTCTAACTAGTGATTAATCCTGAAGAAATAAAAAACCCTCACCTCATTTGGGATGTTTAAGTTGCCATTGTCAACAGGAATAATTTCTTGTACAACATCATCTAGGATGGTGATTTGTACATCGTTATCTGGAACCTGTGACTTTAACGGCAGCGTACAGTCATGTGTTGAACTTCCTTGAACTGTCTGTGTCATGGTCAGGTTGTTCAGCATAGAATCAGCATTATCAACTAACGGTAATTCGGTCTGCTTTGAACTAAAGAGAGGTGGCAGCACATCATTAAAATTAGTTTCTGCTGAACCACTCAGAGGCTGATTAAACCCATTATTTGTAAGATTTTCCAGCATATCAGACTGAGTAAATGAAGCCCCGTCGGCATTTGCAAAACTTTTCTCCACGGTGCTCTCTGCTTCATATAGGTCGATTACTTCAGAGGGTTTTTCAACCAACGGAGCTTGCTGCTGCCATTTCTGCCCTGCTTGCGCAGCTGCAGGCTGGCTGTTAGCTGGTGGTGCAGTAGGATGACTTAGGTGCTGAAAGTAATGCTGAACTGACTGCTGAAGAATTCTTGGAGCTCCAGGTGCTTGAGTAACCATTACAGGCACAGTCACTTTGTACAGCTGTCCTACACAAAAAAACAAGCCAAACAGTAAACATGTTAATACGTGCATACACAAAATATATTTGTGGATAAGTGATAGTTTTTAGTAAGCTTGAAGTATACATGTATTATACAGGAGAAAAAAAATAAAATGTTGTATAATACCATTGGGCCTGGGAGTTTTCATAACCAAAGCATCGAAATATGTTTCGGCATTTTTACCATGTTTGTTAAGCGATGATCCTCATTTTTATGATACTAAAATAGAAAAAAACTCAAACAACATTACCAGACAGGCACTGAGGTAAGACCCTCAAGGCAAGCAAAAAAGAAGCTGTACAAAAAACACCTGGTGACGTGACCTCAAGTCTGACATCAAGAAGATGGGATACATCTGAAACCACTTAGAGAAAATGGACCAAGACATAGGTCTCTGGAGAGCTGTAGTTGGTGGGTCCATACCCTGACAAGGGTGACGGCATAAGTACATTGATAATGTTGCTTTATTAATATATTTTAAGTTTCTAAATATATCTAATATGTGGTTGCAGCTGGTCATACATACCGTTCTCACAAAAAGTACAAGACACAAATGAAGTGATTTTATCTTCTAATAATCCACCATCTAAAAAGAAATGTTTTGAGTTAAACACACATACGCACATGCCTATTCACCACTTACCGGATGCAGTTTGCACAGTCATTCCTGCCGGTAGGTGAATGGGATAAGTTAACCCAGGTGGAAGGGTAAATGCTCCATTTGTCCCGGAAGAATTCTGAAAAGGAATTTCAGCATGGATTGCTTCTTAGACACCACTTAAACACGCCTTGGATTTTATGTTTTAAACGTTATGTGCAATAAGCCCGGCTATTGTATATTTAGTAGAAAAATTAAAATATCTACAAACTAATTCCAAAAAGTTATGTTATAGTCACAAACACAAATATATTTTCTACAAAACATCTGCCTAAAAATTTTACGCAAACTTTCATCTTATTCTGCCAAACACGTCATCTTTTTGCAATTTTTGCAAACACATGCCTTCAGCGTTTCCTTCTATGGGACATACAGAAATCCCATCAGTTTGTGAAGCCATGTAACACGCACATTCAATGACACGTGCATTAAAAGTTTAACATTTAAAAGGAAAATACCTGGTTCAAAGCCAATTCTAGAAAGAAAATAAAAAGGGCATTACATTAGTTAATACAGGAAAACCAATCCGAACCAAGACAGGACTCTTACACTTACCATTTCATTTGTTGCAAAATTCTGCAGGTTTCTCAGACCTGAAAGACATGAAATGATTTACCGTATATTCCGGCGTATAAGACGACTTTTTAACCCCCAAAAATCTTCTTAAAAGTGGGGGGTCGTCTTATACGCCGGGTACTTACCAAGCCGGAGGTTCCCGCGAAGCCACCAATCTCTTTAATCACTACGCGCCGGCTATTAATGCCGAGCGCAGGGATGCCGTCATGTCCCGGCGCCCGGCATCAATTGCCGGCGCGTAGTGATGAGGGAGCAGGGAAGCCCGAGGTCTGGCACTTTCGACCTCGGCTTCCCTGCTCTCTAATCACTACGCGGCGGCTATTGATGCCGAGCGCAGGGATGACGTCATGTCCCGGCGCTCGGCATCAATAGCCGGCGCGTAGTGATTAGAGAGCAGGGAAGCCGAGGTCTGAATTGCCAGACCTCGGGCTCCCACAACTGGATAGAAGACAGAAGATAAGGTAAGAAATGGGGAGAAAGGGGGAAGAACTGGTGTGTATATATATATATACACTGGTGTGTGTGTATATATATA